>JANHGB010008568.1:0-10560 GCA_026283785.1 Coracopsis vasa
GGAGGCTTAAAAAACTATTGAAGTTATATCTTACACTCTGTTAACATTTTTTTTAAGAAGAGGGGACGTGTAACCCGTCTAACCTGGCCTTAAGCACTGTCAGGGATGGGGCAACACTTCCAGGGATGGGATGATGCTTTTCTAAGAAATGCCTCTGGCTGCAAAAAAATAGTTTTAATAGAATTAAATAGTTCTATTTAACAGAATAGAAGTTACAGAAGATGGTGCTGATGCAGTCTTTGTATTTTGGAGTTTATTTGCAACATGGATGTTGTGGCATCTTCATTTGACAAAGGGAAAGGGAAAAGAATTGCTTAGACTACTGCTGGATTTGTTTATGGCTGATACCCCTAGTCAGGCCAATGCAAAATCCCAGTTGCAGATAAACGATGGGTTGATTGGTCTTCTCTGGGCAGAGCACCAGGGCATGTCCTGAGGAGCACCACTGCACTGTTTTAGATGGTGCAGTAGTAAATAAATAGTGGATAAACTACTTGCAGAGTAAATACGAGAAGTCACTTAACTCTGTATTCCCTATATTGAAGGCAGACAATCTCCTTTATCTGTGTTTACCCTCAGCTGCACACAGGTTTATTGGGAGAGAAGCAGCTTTCCCTGTACTGCAGAATGCAATTACAGCGAGCTTGTCCCTGTGCCTCCAATGGCTCCCGGCCAGTAACTGAGCCACACACACTGCCAGCGAGGAGAGCTGGTGAGAAGGACTCCATCCTGCTGTCCTTCTCCTTGGGAGTCAATGTCTGATGGTAGAGAGCTGCAAAACCAATCCTTAGCATCACTTCTTCTTGCTTTACTATCCTCCGTAGGTGTGATTAATTCAATTCCCTTCTTCACTGCATTTATGATCTTGCATCAAGTCTCTCACCTCACCTCGTGCGATCACTCTATGATGCACAATTCAGATTCTGCAAGTCTAGCTTTCTCTTCTATTTCTCTTCATTCCTTGCTGCCTACGTGTTTTTCTCTTGTCCTTCTCAGGTTTTTGCACATGTGAAGAGATACAAGCAGAAGAACACGATAGTGGAGCACCCTTGTCTGTAACAGTCCCACTCTGTTGTTCATCACGTTCATTCTTGAGCAGTTCTGATGGAGTCTCCATACTCCTATTATAACATAACAGCATGGGCTGTATGGTGTATGCAAACAACCTGCTAGTCACTCTAACTAGAATATATTACACTGAAGTCAAGAAGAATATCTGGTGTTAACTCTTTGCATTGTAGAACTAAGCTAGACAAAGTAAATCTTACTTTTGAAGGGGATATCTGTGTTAGTTATTCTAGTTGCTTAGCTTCCAAATTCTAACTACCAGAGGAATTGTGTTAACGCCAGGGTTTGGTGATTGATTTTTTCTCTTTTCATTTATTCTTTGGAATAAAACCAACACAACAAAAGTGATTCCAAAGAAGTATTTCATTTTCTATTACTGATTTCAAGCCTGGTTTAAGATAAATCGTGATGACCGTGGAGAAGGACTGAAGACAAGCAGACTTGACCCAAAACAGAGGTGAGCGGTGACAGGAGAATAAATAGCGAGGCAATACAAGTAATCAAAAGAGGATGGTAATCATAACTGTCACTGCTGATATCAGTTTCATACCAAAGAAGCATTGTTCACTGGAGACATCGGAACAGCCACAAACTAATAAAAGAACAGCATGAAAGGACAATACACTGTGCCAACTCAAGCTTATGGAAGCAGCTTATGGGCTCGATGTCTGCTTAGACTCTGCTACAATAAAGTTCAGCAATGTCTCGAGGGTGGCAGTGATGGGCAAGAAATCCCAGTGTGCTCCTTGAAACAGGCTTTGTGAGATTCAGGTCACAGAGCACAAAGGCACTGAAATGATAGACAATATTCAGCTTTGCTTTCTCTACTCCTGGCACTGAATGAGATTTGCTGTCCTAAGGCCAGGAAACCAGAGGCAGCTTTTGGCTTAGGGATGGGCTGGAGTCTCATTCAAATGCGTTTTTACCTTTAATCACATTCCTTAACCTAAAGAGGTGACAAAATGCTCCTGTATTGCAGGGGTCATGCTTGATAGATGCATGAGGGTTTGAATGTTCCAGTTACTCATCTATGAGCATTTAAATAGGCTGTTTCCCTGCACAATCAACACGCTTATGCTTTTCTCCCATTCAGCTTGGAGGTCTTTGTCTGATAGCAGACTTTGGCTTTATATGATGAAGAACAAACAAATAGAAAATGATCACATTTATTGAATAGATGCTTGAAATAACTCTCATGAACAAATAACAGGACTGACACCAAGGTCTGAACAAGGGGGAAAAACGTGAAAACAGCTTTATCTAATCTAACTTGAAGTCATGTACAGCTGTTAAAGAAAACCTACACACCTCTACCCTGTATTCATTTGAAAGGGCAAAGGCATGGCAAACATTTTGTATGCAGACCTACAGAAATAGCACCAATTAACCTGCCCTCATCAGTTTGCCAGATAAAAAGGGGTTACTCCGTTGTTCTTGCAATAACAGCTGCCAAGAAAGGAGGGTTTTTTTCCCTGCAAAAACACAAAGATTGCTAAAAAAGAAAAAGGACAAAGAAGTGGCAGGGAGAAAACCCAGCCAAGCAGTAACAACAGGCAAAAGTTTTGACTGCGGTTTTCAGTAGGAAGCCAAGAGGATGAGACTAATTTGCCAAAGATGCTCTCAGCGCTGTGAATTCAGGGCCCCTGGTCTGCTAGCATCCAGACACTGGGACTTCCTTCCTGTGGGAATGACTAAGGGGGTGGTTGGTCATTAGCTGGACTGAAGACAAGAGTGGGATCCGGCTTTCGTTCTTACTGGGTTATTATCTCGTCTTAATTAAAATGCCCTATAACACCACTTCTTCAGAAGAAAGAGCCTCTAAAAGCTGTTACACCTCAAGGCTCTAAGAGGAACTTACATCAACAGTAACTTGAGAAAAGGGAAGGATCACTTGTCCAAATTAGAGAGGCAAATCCAGGAGTGTATTTGCCGACTGACTCCAGAAAGGAAATCTTTATCCTCGAGACGAAGCCAATTAGAGGAGCTCGTGACTGCTTGTTCCACAAAGGGCATTTTGTGGGAAGAGAAAAAAATAGCCAGTTTTAGACTTTGAAAAGGTGAGAAATTTCTTGTGCTTCTTTCCATAGAATAGGCATAAACTGCTGCAGGGCACAGCCTTCTCCTAGTGACCACAATGGCCTGGGTCTCCTAGTCTTTTGACTTACATGCCAGGTCTTCTCTACCAGCCATATTCCCAGCATAGGACTCACCAATCACCATCCTAAGAGTGTGTGGCTTTTTCCCAGTGACTTGAGCGCTGGATGTGACTCATATTCCTGATTTTGTTTATATACTCCACATATTTGCTTCCCACTTATGCACCAGTGTGGCTCATGTCACAAAATTAGAAGTTGAGACAGACTTGTTAGAGACCAAATATAATCTCTGGTTTGACTCAGCGGTGTTTATGTGGAGCTACCCAGGCATAATGCGGTTCAGCACATTGAATGACACCGGAGAGGATTGTAATAACTTCCAGTCTTTAACTCCCCCCTCCATAAAATAGCCCAACCCACTGAAATTAATTGGCATCCACTGACATCTGCATTAATAACAGAGATAGATGCACATGAGCATATCTTTTATATCTGGGTTTAATATTTAAAACCCAGGCTTGCAGGTTTTTTCCTGGCTGTAGGAGTGATGCTCATGAGAGGCACTACCTCTCCCTCCACAACTGCTCTTACTCATTGCTTCACACATGATATAAAATAATCCTGATTTCACATTTTAGACGCCTGCAAAAGGCTGAATCATCTTTATCTCTGACTCTGGCTGCTTTATTGTAAGCTCTCAGGCAGGTGTTGATGAAGGGACTGAGAGTGGGGTTTCCCAGTATGTGTGATGGGTGATGCACGGGCAATGCGTTCATTGCCATGGGTGTCCATGTCTCTGGAAGGTGGCAGGTTAATCCACATGGATAGAAGCTGCAGAGAGTTGTGTGGGGACTAAACGGGATCAGGCAGCCAACAGAGTGGGTTTGTGTAGCCAACAGAATCAGGCACTGAAGAAACAGGCCAACACTGTTGTGAACATACAACAGAAACAGTGGGTCCAGGAAAACAAACACAAATATAAAGGCACAACAACAACATGATATATGGTGAGAACAGGAGCTGAGCTATTGAAGTGCATCCCCCAGCTTGGGAGGGAAGATGGGCAAAGGACCTCTTTCCATGTCACTGATAGTACGTCATGCTGTGATGGCAGTGACCTGCCAGCACAGAAAGAGATGGTCAGCTGGGGGGATGGTGCTGATGAGGGGCATTTTCCAAGACAGAAAACAGCAAAGACACTCTTTGAATCTCTTTCCTACAGATTACACACATGCCGACTCATTGCATTGCAGATTTTCAGCTAAGGTGACACAGGGACCCAAATCTACTGGGTCTGGATCCTCTGCTTCATCCAAGCATCTCAACATGTTTTCTCTATTCCTTCTCCCACCAGAAGCATTGGTTTCAGACTGTCACTGGTTAACACAGTAGCCACAAGAAGGGTCCCTGTGTTCACTTTCCTCAGATACAGTGGGGCTGCACCCCCAGGGTTATAAACCCATCAGTGTTTGCAGCAGCAGTGTCGGGGCTGGATCATGGACCCATGTGCTTGTCCTGAGATGGTCTTTGCATGCTTAATACCAGGTGTGAAAGAGCTTCTTAGTGGCTGAGCCAGGTGGCCTGGTCCATATCTCTGTGGAAACAATAACACATCATCTCCTTCCTCTAAACACTCTCCTCGGCGAGGCAGAAGCTGTGCAGGACAACTTGCTCGCATTCTTGGGGATGGAGCCAAATTCCAGACAAATATTGATGTCAGCTTTTGAATCATAACCAGTCCGTGCAAATGCACCCTGACTTACACTTCCTTTTCCTTCCAACCCCATCTCCATATTTTCCAGAGCTTCCTGTCAATAACATGTTCTGTTCTGTCTCACACAAACCAAGGAGGCTCGTCTTGATGCAATGAGAGGTTTCTCCTGGACCCAGATGGATGAGTGGCCTGGAGTGACCATGGAGATCCCTCCCTGCCTCACATTATCCCTGCCTGAAACCAGTCCCTAAGCCAGAGGCTATGAAACTAAAGAGGCTAATGACAAAACCTCTCTGCCCATGGGATTAAGAATGAGGAGAGAGGTGGATGTGCCACAATCTCTTCATGACAAGTGTTATTCATACTCCCCCTCAGATATGATTGGTGCATATAAATCACAGGAGAGGCTATCTCAACATGTCCAACTCAAATCTTGAAAGAGAATGCGTAGCTGGATTTTATTTCTCTTTCAATTCTATTTAAAGGAGGAGAATAATCTTCAGTTCTTCAATACAGTGGGAAAAAAAGCAGCTCTTTCAATCTCTCACACACAGTACAGAATAGGGTAGAAGGCTTAGGATCCCTGAAGTGAGCGGCAGATGAGGAATGCTGTTCTCCCTTTCATAAACCAAAAATCAGAGCAATTTCCTTGAAATCAATCCTTTTATTGTGGCTTTTCCCTATTTCCAATATGAACATCAACCCCTCTCATTGTACGCAGCTATGTAATTGCGTTCCCCGAATCCATGAGGACATGTTGACCCCCACAGGGGACAAGTTTGCTGCCTCAAACCAGCAATTCTTATGATTTACTGTTCCAGTTGCAGCTTGGAGGCTGCACAGGCAAATAGGAAGAGCTCTGAACAAGTCATAGCTCAGAAGAACCTCTTGGGCAACAACCAGATGAGATGCA
Organism: Coracopsis vasa; assembly: GCA_026283785.1. Lineage (NCBI taxonomy): Eukaryota > Metazoa > Chordata > Aves > Psittaciformes > Psittacidae > Coracopsis > Coracopsis vasa. The sequence continues at coordinate 5,792 of JANHGB010008568.1, forward strand.
GTCTAGGGGGGAGGCTGGAGGGACACAGTATCTCAGCTGCAGGAGGACTGGGGATGCTTACTTCAGACTTTAAGCCATTACCCTTACACTGAGTTGTGTAACTGCTCTCCAGGGAGAATAAAATAGAAAACAAAAACATTAGGGTCTGACCTAAAACTTGGATTAATTCAAGTAACATTTAGGTCCAAGTTTGATCCTTCGTCTCATTTGATTTCTTTCCTTTCCTCTTTCTTGCCTGTTTACTGGTCATTGACTATCCCATCCTTCAGCTTAAGCTGTTTAATCAGTAGGGATGGTTGCTGTTCTCTTTTTTCATTGCTGCCTGAGTCTGAACCCCTTCCTGCTTTTAAAGCCAGCAAATGTTACACATTCCATGCTCTCTATTTTAACCCTGCCCCATCCTGTTGGTTTCCCTCTCTGCCATTCACTTCTCGATACCCCCATTCAACTTTTTAAGCCACAGAATATCCTCATTTATTTTCATGTGTAATCACTTCTGTTGTTTCTACTTTTAGTTCAGTTTTTAACTCTTTTTCTTTTCTTTTTACTCAGTTCTTATGTTTTTTTAATGAGATGTGGGAGGTTGGGAGATTCTTCTCCAGCCCAGGATCCCACATCTCTCTGCATCCTCACCTTGGATCTGCTGCCTGTTAGAAACATTCACCCCACTTACACTTTCCCCTGCAGAAATATCAAGGTCCTCTGATTCATCCAATAAATCCTTAAGCATCGCATCTCATACCCCACTGTGTGGCAAAGGCAGAGCCGAAAGCATCGAGAGACAAATTATCTCCACGGCTCCGCTTATTGCTTAGCAAAAGAAAATCAAAAGGAAGATCTTCAAGGCAGGTCCTATGGGAAGCCAGTGCGGTTAGCAATGGAAAGAAACCCCTTCCCTCCCCACTGCTAGTAATGAATCTTCTTTCCCTTTCAGCTGGTCCCAGTCCTCCCCTTGGAAAGCTAATTTCCAATGTGGGGCACACAGGAGCTGGCTATACAGTGTTAAACCTCAGTCCCCTAACAAAGCAGCGAGGCAGATGCTGGGGTTATTCAGTGGTTATAGGTGGCCCCATGGCTAACACAGGGAAGCTGCACCAGGGTAAGGTCGCTCCGAGCTCGCCCAGGGAGCCTCTCTGGGGATATCTTCCAGCCAGCAAACAAAGCAGCAGCCAGAAGGGTTAATACTGCTCCATAAGCGAACCAGCATCAAACAAGAGAGGCTTGAATCTCTCTTCCCCTGTAATACAATTTGCTGGCTGCTGAGATCCTCCCCTTATTTAACTGGGGCCTTTCTCTCAAGGCAAATCAGGGCGGCTGCTGCTTGCACAGCTGCAACATTCATTTCAAGTTTGGGGGTAGAAAAGGAGTTATTTTCTCCTCCTTTGTGTCATTCCAGCATGCAATAATAAATCAAAATCCTCTCTGTGCAGAATATGACACTGAGAGACTATTGTGCATGGCACGGCCCCCTCCTCCACCCACCCATCACCCTCTGGATACAACGCTCTCATTAACTGGACTTTTCATATAGAGACTGTTGCCCAACTTAATTTGGAATCATTTATTAGATCTGATTCACATCAGCTTAATAGGGCTTTAGTTGAGTGCTGAAAATCTATTCTTCACCAGCAGTGATTGCAAGCGTGGTTAAAGGATCTTCCCTTCCAGCATACACACCGATGAGGCTCAGTGGTGCTGGCCCCAGAGAGGAAGGCTTTCATGGTTATCACTGAGAGCTGGATGGGATAACTTAAAGGTATCCTAAAGGTTTCATTCCAAAATGGCACAATGCCTGTATCTCCACCTTCCCTCCCTCCCACATCCTCCTGTCCTATGCCACCCATGGTTTCTCCTCATCTTCCTGCTTCTCAGCACCAGATTAACACCCAGCCTTGCCCAGTCTTGCACCTTGCCAGACCTTTCCTTGCACCCATCCTGCCTCTTCACAACCAGTTTTGCTTTCCAGCTTCACTGCCTTCATAGCCGTTTCCCATTATGTATCCAAGCCTCCCAAATAGGCCCAGTTTCACATATCCCAGTGGTGAGGGGGAGGTACCTAGAGTAGGCATCAAGCCATATAACACAAAATATACATCCCCCATGTGCTACATCCCTATTCCTGCTGCTGCCCTTGCTTTTCCATGCCTGTTGGGTGGAAAAGCCCTGTTCCCCAAGCAGCAGCACTCTCATGCAGGCAGTCACCGAGGCAGGGATGCTGAGCAGGAAGCCCATTGGCACCATCATCCTGCTGTGCCACCAGCACTAGGGAACAAGACGACTTTGCTCCTTGTTCCTGAGGGATTATCCATCCCTTTCATGCTCCAATATGTCAGGCTGGGGAGGGGTTAAAAGAAGAGGCTGGCCTCCCCATATGCCAGGGGCTTTTCAGTGCCTAACCCCTGAGAGGCTCAGCTGTGTGTGCTGTAACGGTGCTGACTGATAAAGGCTTTTCTTTCAGCTTTCATTTCAGCTTTCATTTCAGCCCCCGCGTCTGGACCATTGTTCACATATGCCACTGATTGTGGCTGCTAAAGCTCCTCACCAAACTGGTTTTCCTCAAGGCACATGTAGCATTAAAGGGTTTCAGATGGCTGCATGCACGCAGCAGGCTGACCGCTCCACTGTGCACCTCTGCCTGCCTTCCTGCTGCTCCTCTCCTCCCATAATACATTTATAACAGAGACCTGATATATGTTATGCCTGATGTGATGTTGTGATATGGTTACTCTCTGCCTTACTGCCAAGCCAGCTTGCTCACGTCAGGCTGTGTTTGAAGGCTATCTGTTACTAATAACCATCACTGAAAGTTAAACCCTTATTGTAGGGTTACTAGTGCCACACTAGGAGGTTGTGGTCACAGTGGGCAGCTGACCTATGGAGTAGCAAGGCCAGGCTTAGTGCTCTGCTCTTGTTTTGCTCCAGGGCACCCAAACTGAGCACTAATATCACCATGATAAGCTAGCTGTGGCACCACCAATATATAAACCTCATGCCCAGAATAGGCAGGAAAGGCAGAGGGAGGCTGCAAAGGGACTTCTCCCCAGTGTTCCCAGTACTGACATGCACTCTGCTTCCAATTAAAATGCAGTGAGGAGTGGGAGGGTGATGGAGCACAAAGAGACTCCCTTTCACAACTGCCTGAAGCCCTCTGACCCTTTCTATGAAAAATTAGCATCATAATACTTGGCGGTACACAGTGCTGTTTAATTCCTCTCCCATTGTCCTCCTGAAAGATGCAAATGGCATCACCCATTACTAACTCTCATCATTGGAGCTCTCTTTAGAAGCAGCAAACTGATAAGCCAGTTATTCTAAAGTCAGCCTGATGGTCTTCTGCTGGACCTGAGCATGGTTACACATTCCTAACGCAGGGGTGAGTGAATGAGTAGGCTCACGGTGTTCACAGCAGAGCATCTCTGTTCTTATTAGTGCAGTAGGCATTACCTGGTGCTTAGAGTGCAGGGGAAATGTCCTGCTTTGTATACGACAAAAATGAGCAACGTTAAAGACAGACAGTGCATGAGCATCATCTTTGCTGGTTTTCATACTCCGTTGTGCAGATGAAGAGATTTTTCAGAAGCCCAAAGGAAACATTGACCTAAGGCTACTCTCTGATAATAATGGAGAGCTTTTGCAAATCCTGCTCCCCAGGCAGAGAAAAAGCCTTTCATTTGGATAAAGGGAGACAGAAAACTATGGAGCCATGAGCTTAACTTCTCTTTCTGCACAGAAACCTGGGAACAAATAATCAAACCGTTCTTTTTGCAAGCACCTACATGATAAAGCTGAGAAAAGTTGAAGTTAATGGGAATATGTCAGGAATAAATCGTGTCAACACAATTCAATTTCCTCCTTGACAGGGTAATAGGGTTTGTGGACAAGGCAGGAGCAGTTAATATCATGTGTCTTCACTTCAGTAAGGTTTATGACACTGGTCTTCCATGACATACTCATAAACAAGTTAGGGAAGCATGGCCTAAAGGCAGCTTCTATAGACTGAGCATAAGGGTAGCTTAAAACTGCTCACATTTAATTGTCAAGTTGGAATGATTCATCAGCTGAGATTTTGCAGTGATCATTCCTGTTAGCAGATGTTATTCAATGTTTTCATTAATGGCTGAGATGATGGAATGAGAACATACTTATTAAATTTGCAGGTGGCATTAATCTGGGAGGGGCTGCAGGCACATTTGGCAAGGGTAGAATTCAAAAGGGTCTTGATGAGTTAAAGAAATAGTCTGAAAATAACAGGAGGCACTTGCACAAAGCACAAAGGAGTATGCTTAGGAAGGAATAATCAGATTCTTACGTAGAAGGCCTCCCTGCTCATGGCAGGGGGGTTGGAACTGGATGATCTTGAAGTCCTTTCCAACCCTAAAGATTCTATGATTCTACGATAAGATGGAAATGGTGAGATAGGCACTGGGTCTGCTGATAGAAAGGGCTTAGAAAGCATCACCTATGCAGACTTTAGACCATCGTTACATTGTGATGGAAAATAGATCAAAACCATATTGGGATGTATGAATGCAATTTGTAAGACAAATGAAGTGGGTCTGCCTTGCTGGAGCAAGGCACTGCTGCTCAGAGGTGGCTCATGAGCCACACAGGCATCGCTGTCACCAGAGAGATGGTCTGCAGCACAGTGGAGGGGGGAAGGCCACGAGGATGTTCAGGGACTGGAGCACCTCTTGTATGAAGATAGGCTGAGAAAGTTGGGGCTGTTCAGCCTGGAGAAGAGAAGGCTGCATGGAGACCTCATAGCAGCC
>JANHGB010008569.1:0-11613 GCA_026283785.1 Coracopsis vasa
AGGGGGGGGTTCGCGGTAGCATCCCCGCGTCGGGCGGCATCCAGCGCGCACCCCACAGCTGGTGCGGGGCTGGCGGGGCTGCATGGGCGCCACTCCCACCCTCCCTGTGGAGCAGGGATTTGCAGTCAGCCTCCCTCTGCTATCTGCTGAGGCCCGGCTCTTCAGCTCTTCCGTTCAAATTCATCTCCCTTCTTCCCGCGGGAGTGATTTTAATTATTTATTTATTTTTATGGGGGGGCGGGTAGTCGTTAGCTTTGCAGTCTTGCTAGGAAACAAATGCAGCACGCGGTGACTAAGAGCTATTCTTCAGTCTAGACCTCATGACGAATGTGATACACAAACGGCTTCAGAAGTATCTGCTGAAGAAGGCGCTTTAGAGACTCTGATCCGCAAGAACCTCAAAACGAGGCTGGGGAACTGGAAAAGAGTTAGCTGCTTACAGCTATTACAGTCTCGCTGGTGGCAAAGCAGGAAGCCGGTCAGAAAATGCCACGGAGCAAAAGGAAGTGCTCTGAAAATTCTCATTATTCACTCATTAGTGCACCCATGAAAATGGGCCACTTTCTGTGTCAGTATGTCAGCAGGCAGACAGGCACGAAGAGCTGCCAGGGAGATCTGTGCTTCTTGCAGCTTTAGGAGAGGCTCTTCCTCCTCCTGGGAGAGACAGGTAATTTTTTTCCAAATTCGATTAATTCCCTGGCATTTCACAGGGGCCGTGTGCTGCTTCACACGCTCTTCCTGATCTTTCCCTTCCAAACTACCCCTTAACTCCAGTGGGGAAACTCCGCCTGCTGCTCTACCAGGGTGTAACATATGAAGGAGCCAGCTGACAACCTCCTTTTGCAGACCTTACCCCAACTTATACTGCCCAAGATCACATCTCACAAAGTGTCTTAAGTGGTACCCGGAGTGACTAGGGACAAGTTCCATCTGCTCCTGTCTTCCTCTCTGCAGGTGGTGGGGACAAGCGCATGGCTTCTGCTTCCTCATTAGGGCCCTGTGGGAACTACTGTTTGAGATCATCCCAAATTTGTGAAACTGGAGGCTGTCATCAGCAATGGATTTCCCACAGATTTCTTGATGCTGAAAATACTGTAAAGAGAATCTGGTTTTTGTGAATCGCTACCACGGCATTTTGGATCGCTGTTTGGAAGCCGTGTACCCCTGCCAGTCATTACTCGTCTTTATTAACTTGCAGGTTAGATTCCTGAAATATTTTCTGTTGGTAAGTTTCTCAGTATAGGAACCGGAGACTGTGAATTACAGGCTTGCTTTTTTAGTTAAGTAAGTACTTGGAAAGTATTCTTGTCCGTAGTACCCTCGTCACCAGAAACCCTCAGAGAGCAGTTTGGGAACCACTGGTCTAGGCTAGTATCATTAAAAAAACCACACCATGGCACTGCAGGAGGAGGAACCACAAGGTGGCAATCTCTCTCCGTACTTCTACTGGCAAAACAAACCTCTGGCAAAACAATCTCGAACAATAACTGTGTAAAGCTGCAGAGACTGTTGGTCACATCTTGTATCTTCCAAGAGTCGCAGCAATGTTCCTTTCGATGCTGGATTTTCTCTTCTGAACACTCTTCCCTTTAGGATGAAATTCGAGGTGGCACCGGAGGCTGCTCTTTGCTGGCTTTTCTATCCTTTACCCCAACATGGGCACCAGATGTTATTTGTTAGATTGGTAACTGCCGGTGGTGCTTGTGTGTGTGCTGGCAGAGCTACTGTGTGCTTGGAGGCATTATCTGGTTCAGAGTGTTACTAACCTTGTTATATTGACATACAGTTGTGTCAGAATCCTGCTTCATGTACTGAGATGCCCTAACAGGAGCAAAATAACCTGGATGTTAGGACTAGGCAGTGACCTGTAGGTTGAGTGTGGCTTATGGTCCCGATGGGAGTGCAAAACCTCAGTAACAATAGCTCTGCTCCCAAAAAGATGTGGCCAGAGGGTGTAAAAATGCAGAAGAAGAATAATACTTAGTCTAGGATGGAGCTACCCTGGTCCTACAGTATTACACACCATCTGTTGCGATGAGCTCCATCTTGATCAGGACATAGTTGTGTTCTTGCCAGATGTTAGCTTACATGTGTTATATGTAAAAGTAAACTGGTGCGAAAGCTGTGGTCCGATGTGCTTTCAGTAGGATTTGCCCTGCATAAGTGACGACGTGCTAGCCAGCCTCTTGCTGAGAGGATGCACTCCAGAAGTTGCAGGTGTGTGGCTGGAGTGTGTTCAATGAGTCAAGATAGGAAATATCTTCCAAAGCTCCAAATAAGACAAAACAAACTAAGCTTTAGCACATGCTCAATTGATTGAGTCTTTGGCAAAGTATGATGTGAATTTGCAAGGCTCTCACTGAGGCCCGTCCTGGCTGTATCCTGCTTGGTGAGTCCTTCAGCAAGCTGCCCTTGTTTTCTTCTTCTGCTGAAACCTCTGTCTTTTTTCACCGGTTCTCCCCTATGACATTGTTCTTCAATTAGCAATAATAACACATCTCCCACTCACCAGGACTGCCCAGATTCTGCTTTACACCATACTTGCCACCACTGAGCTCCCTCTGCAGCTTCTGTGTCACAACCTGCAACGTCCACAACCCCTGCCGGTGGTGACATCTCTGATGATGGCTGTCCTCCTCCAGCCCTGACTGTGTGAGTCCAGGCAGGACCTACAGGAGGAAGGAAGCGTGGACACGGGAAATTTTGTAAAGTCCCTCGCATCACCTTGACTTTAAGGTCTGAAGTCAGAGTCCCAGAGGCTGTGGGTTGCAGTTCGCTTCCTTCCTGGTTGGTGGGAGCCCAGGGGTTCTGCTGTCTGCTGGTCCTATAGAAAAGGGCCAGGAGCCACCATGGGACTGCTAGTGGGGATAGAAATGTTAGCAATCCAAATCATGATGGGAAACAGAAGGAGTAAATAAAATGTGGATTTTAATTTTTTTTTTGTCTTTTTCTCCCAGAAAACAGGAAGAAATCTAGCAAGCACAAGGCTGGCTTCTCCTGGAATGTATGTGCAATGTGATTGCCACTAATGCTCTGTAGCCAGTTGAGAGAAGATACTTTCCTCAAGTAAGTGAAATAAGCAGTGAGATGTGGGATATATGATAACTTCTGAGGCAGAAGGAATAAGACCCCAGGCAAGTGAGCTCCAAACAACACATCGTGTCTTTTAATTTTTTTCCATCTCTGAGTCTGTGGTGCTCTATTAACCTCTTTGTGCTGGCCAGGGTTGCTGCACGTTTGCAAAGCTTTATGCGGCCTTCTGGATGATGACACGTTAAGCACTCAGTTTGCGATAACCAATTTTCTCCTGAAATTATACCAAAACTCTGTTTGATTTAAACTGTTTCCCAAGCATTTTGGTTAATAACAAAAGACAGTCCACTCCAAGAGAATCTAACTTGAGGAAGCCATGAAATTTAATTCATTTCTGCAACTTAAATATATAATCAGTGACATATGGTAATACTAAATACGGGAGGAAATGTCGTTGTTTAAGTCAAATTTCTGCATTCAGTCAAAATCCAATAGCTGTAACATCAAACTGTAGTTTCCATTGTACAGGAAATAAAGCATCATTTTTTCAAAGAAAAGAGACATGCAATTGCATGCTTATTACATTGCTTGTATAGCTTTATTTATAGCTTCTCCACGTTGCTAAAAAGGGCTAACAGAAGGGAAACTGTGGGGGCAGAAGAAACGAGGCAACACCCAGATAGTGGTAGAAACGCCAAAGGAGATGTCTGCCCTATGAAAATATACTCTTTCCCTGCAGTTGTTTCTGGGCAATAAACTACTGTGCCTGGGCTATGGACCCTGCACCTTCCCCCTCACTTCTGCAGGCATTCGAGCACTGAGTCAGTGCTGAGGTGAGGCTGTGTTGCTGTAAGAGCTGTGGAAATGCTTCTCTCAGTGCTCTTTGCCATCATGCAACATTTTTCTCCTGCCCCACTGATCTCAAGACAGGGGAAGGAACTATTTGCTTGCTCATTGTCAGTAGGAGGGATAGGGTTTATATCCGATTTGTGTGAAGCTGCAGGCAGACCATGTGTTTGCATGGTTTCAACCTTACAAGTGATGCTTGCAGACCTTTGTCTCTCCATCACCACCTTAAAGAGCCCAGGAACTTAACCTTTGTTCTTGGAATGTATGCAGAAAGTTTTTCTGGATTTATTTGAGAGCTTTCATGGGCAATGGAAGCAGAGTATTGGTTTAAGGTCTATCCAGCTTCAGCCTGTCTCCCGTTCCCTCCATTAGTACAGCCCAGTGATGTCACTGCTGCCTCTCACCCCTTCCCCAATGTCCAGTGGTGCTCATTTCTGGCCCTACTCATCTCCTGGGTTCCTTCTGGGCATTCCTCCTCTTGCTCTCTAGCTGAGTTTCATGTGTTGCTTCTGATGTCTCTACAAAAACCAATGGCTTGCAGCTTTGACATAGCTGATTTTTCCTGTTGTCTATAGTAGGGCCATGCTCAGTTGTCCTGATAGAGCTGGTGACAAAGGTGCCATAATCAAATAGATAGAGAGGACAGAGGTTTACAATTTTATCATTACCTGAAATTCCATTTTTTTCCTGTCTCTCTCACCCCAGCAACATCTCTGCCTTGAGAGCATTTGGCTGCTCTTTCGTCCCCTGAGCTCCATCTCCTCGTTGGTTTCTGCACACAGTCCCTTCCTCTTTTTTTGTAATTGACTCGTTTGCTCCTCCAGCCTTGCACTTCATCCATCTTCCTATTTCCCCTCTCTGATCTACTCCTCATGTCCACTTCCTTCAGTTTTGCTGCTGGAATGTGAAGCATCCCTCCAGAAAAATAGGTCTCTGAACTTTTACCATCCCCCCTGTATTCCCTCTTCCTTCACTTCTATCATCTCCTCCCAGATGGTGGGACAGATACTTGTTCACATTCATTCTCAGGCTTGCAAAATTGGCATATTCACTTCTCTTTCCTTTTCACGTGATGATGTGAAATGAGGATAATTCTACACATTTCTCTGCTCCTCAGGGCTGGGCTTAGTTTAGGGGAAGTGTTTCTGAGGCTATTGTGGTCTTTGGAGATCTGCAGAGCTCTGGTTCTCACTGGTGTGTTGTTCCTCTGACTCGCTTCTACTCCAGATACAAAAGACAAAAGCTAAATCAGACCCAGCCATTGATGAATACAGAGAAGTTTGGGAATCCAAAGAGCATTCTCTGTCAAACGGTGTTGTCACACACAGGGGTATCCTCAGTCATTATGTGGATGTTTTTTCTGCTTGCTGACGAGGCAGTGGGCAAAGGGGATTTCTGCCTGCTGGGATGGCACCCGGTTTGACCAGCCTCTGGAGCAGTTCTCACAGCTTGATGGAAATTGTGCATCTTAGTTTTTCAAGAACCTCAAAACATCTTCTGGGAGACAGACACTTTGGGAACTCCCTGTTTCTCTCTCTAGACAAATCTCCAGGCCCAGGGTACCCTGTGCTAGTCAGAGTATTTTTGAGATCAGGATTGAGTAAAGCAATAAATGCAGTTTATCCCAGCAGAGTACATGGTGTCTAACTGCTCACAGGGCTGGAAACTAAGTTACAAACCGAAAAAAGATCATGAGCCAACAGCTGCCTTTAGCTTTAGCGCACCTTCACCCCCCAGTTTCTCATGTGGCTTCCCATGGTGTGCCAGCTAGGGAGAGCCCACACCCACAACCTTTATGAGACCAGTGCCTGCTTTTTGTCCCTGTCCCCTTGTTCTGTAGTTGTCTTAATTAGGCAGCTAGTGAGTACAGAATGACTCTCAAAGGAAAGCCTAGCAGCACCGTGCTCTATTTTCCTATGGCTAGACTTGGAAATACCAGTTTGTGTTTGTTTCATGCTGGCAAAAAGGCAAAGACAGCACTGCCAACTGTGTTTTCTTCTGACCAGGCAGTTGGTTTTGATCGATGCCTTGCTTTTTGCTCATATAGAGGAAGGAAGCACCCCCAGTAGGCTTGCTTTCCTCCTGCTGTCTCTGAGCTCCCCAGCCAGCCAGTCCTCTGAGCCCAGATATATTTGCTTGTTACAGAACTTCCCAGGTCATCTACATTAAAGAGCAATGCACCAACACTGTATTAAACTGAGTAACTGTCCTCTGCCTGCTTGTTCAGGTTAGATGTGATACATAAATGTGCTAGAAAATGGTTTCAGCAGTGGAGTTCAGACTGTGCAGCACCCACCTTGACACTGGCAGTTTTAGGAGGTTGCATTCCAGACATTGAGGCTCTTGTGAAAATGATGAGCACTGCAGTGCAGAAAAAGACTCAATAAAAGGAATCTGTCATGCAATTGAGTGCTGTGATGACCACAGATTTACCACATTTCCTGGGCTTGCTCTTCTCAGAAATTATCATGCCATGGTACAGGGCAAGAACTTGACAGTCTGAAAAGAAAGTGTATTTTGGTAAAGTATCTATAGATAACGCTCTTAATTGTCACTTGCTGAATTTTCTCCTAGCTGGCTTCTTTTAGAGCATCCATAACTCAGGTTTACTTGACAGCACTACAGAAACAGACATGGTTGATATCTTGGGAATCAAAGACATGATGATTGTTTTTTTTTAAAGGCTGTCTAGCCTGTTTTATCCTTCCCAGCCTAATGGAGGTTTGTTTGGTACAGCACATCCTCTGATGATAATAACTTTCATCATTTATGAGCAGAAGTTTATTTTCTAGTGAACTAAAAATGTTCGTCCTAAGGAGATTTCCCCCATTTTCTTTCGGGCCGATTTGTACAGTCTGAGACCTCAGTTTAAATTTCCACTGTGCTTTTTCTTCTCTCTCTCTTCCCCACTCTCTCCCTTTTTCCCCCCTCTCTCCCGCCCCAGTCAGCCCTGCCGTCCAAAGAGGTTTCATGTACTGAAACCCTTCAACAACTGCTCAGACGATTTACAAAAAGCACTTTCACAGGCAGTAGAGCTCTACAAAAGCAAGGAAAAGGGGAACTACCTATAATAACGAAGTTAAATGCAGTTTTAAGTGTTTGTGAACTGCAACTGACTGAAAGGGTGCCAAACATTTTGCAAATATACACAAAAAGACAGGCCCCTGCTCTAATCTGCTTATAAATTAAAAGGAAAGTTCATTGGCAAGAGCAGAAGAGATGATATGACATGCTTTAAATAGTTTATAGGGAGCTGGAGAATTGTTGTTTATTTGGTGATGTTGGGAAAATATTTAATGTGCTTTGGTTAAACTCTTTATAGAAATGCTTCTCCTCCCCCGGTTTTCTTTTCCAATGACTGTTTTGGAGATTAAAACCAGCAGGTTTAAAGTAGATGGAAAATGGAGAAACATATTTCCAAATTGACAAAACCGCGAGTAAATCTTTATAGATACCTTTTATGTGAGTCAGGCTTTCTAAACTAATTATAGTAATATAAGAAAGGACCAGCGCTTCACTGCCCTGTGCAAGGCGAGCAAGGTCGCAGCTGGTGTAAATCGAGATGCCTCCTATCTGGTTTGCATTGCTGTGAAGGAGGTGAGCTGTGTGCCCTTCTTGCAGGTTCATGGACCAGCCCCGAGCTGTGCTGGTGGTTCTCGGGGCTCCCGCACCTCCCTTACTGCCCCACCACTCAGAGATAAGAACCAAAGCCCTTTAGCATTTAAAGGGCTTCTATAGCAAACCCGCCATTTATTTTAAAACCAAACCCCCAAACTGGTGAAATTTTTAGGTTCGCTTTGCCCTTGCTGCGGCGAGATGCGAAAAGGGGTGCTTTTCCGAGGCCACTGGATCGGGGCAGGCTCCAGCTGTTGGTCTGGAAAGCTAAGACAGGTAAGGGAATATGTCCTTTAGCGCCTTCTTCCCAGAATCTGGAAGCTGACCCCAGCAGCTGGGAGACTTTTTGCTCCTTTCCCTGCTGTTTTATGTTTTTGGTGATGTCTCCGCAGATAAGTGACTTCGCTGCATCCGGAGTTTGCATTCGAAGCAGAGACTAATTGTAAGGAACGTTTCAGAATAAACACATTTCCAAAGAAGTTTGTTTGTAAGGCTAAAATATATGTATAAAGGAGGTTAAATGGGACAATTTGTTTCCTTTCTTGTCTTTTTCTACCTAACCAGCTAGAATTTCGTTTTAAAATAGAGGCATCCTTAGCAGGAGATGCGGCACAAAATTTCGGCCTGTAACCACAGCTCTGATTTGAGAAACAAACGCTCCTGAAGCCTTGCTGACATCTGATAATGCAGGGGGAAATAATCATAAAATAACAAGATGATTTAGAAACTCGTGTCCCTTGTTTGGAGGTGGCCCAAAAAAAATGAGCAGCTTCCGAAGCTCAGGCTTCGGGTCCTGGATCAGTTTTAAGCGCTATTGCAAACTGTGGCTGAAACATTTGCAGCCGAATACAAGTCTCAACGCTTAAATTGCCTTCTTCCTGTCCCGGGATGCCAGGGCTTTGCACAGCTGAAATTGCACAGCCCTTTCCCCCGGATCCTCTTATTTCTTCTAGCGCTCAAAGCCCCGCTGCTCCGGGCGTCCCTTTACTGCTTTTTGTCAGCCTGAGCTGCGCCTGGCAGCGAGGCGCATTTTGAGCCCTGCTCCCATCTCCTCCTTACCGGGATGGGTTTCACAGCAAATCCTGGTTTGTGCTCTCCCTGCTCGCCCCTAGCAGAGCCAAAGGTATGTTTCATCCTCCCCCAGCCCCGTTACTATTAATTGCACAGTGACTTCGGGCCCCCGCAACCCCTGCTTGGGTAGCCCGGGTCTGGCAGCGGGGTTGCCCCTGGAGAGATAGGCTTGAAGCGTTTCGTGGGACAGAAACGATTGAAAAGGAGATGTCCACGGGAGACGCCGCTCACCGCGGACTTCCCCAGGATCCAGGCCCAAGCTCCTCCACTTTGTGCGAGGATCAGCCGAGTGTACTGAGTTCCGGGACCTGCCGCCGTGGGACGCACCGGGTCCTCTCCCTCCGCCTCCCGGACCCCGGCTGGGGAGGACGAGGAGTGCAGGTGGCTCCGCACGGGTACTGGGAGGAGCGGGATGGGGGTCTCAGCGGCGGGGAGCCCTGCCGGGCCAAAAGGCTGCCGGTGCGCCGAGAGCGCTCCTGGCCCTGCCTGCAGAGCTCGCCACTCGTACCCGGCCCCGGCCGGGCTACCCGAGGGCGGTTGGCGGGGCCCTGTCGTCTGGCCCGCTCTTCCTTGCGGCTCAGAGCGCCCCGGCTCCGGGCGTGACTTGTGCCTCTGTCCCGCAGCTCCACCGCTCGCCGCAGCCCCGGCACTTCCCGACCCCGGCGCGGGGGTGCCCGCAGGTGGGTGCCTGCTCCCCGCTGCGCCAGGCCCCTCACCGGCAGATGGTGCTGCGGGAGCCCCATCCCCGGGGCTGCGGGGCCTCAAAGGGCCGCACTGGGGCCGGCTCAGCCCAGTCGCCTCCAGCCCTCCGTCGCCGGGCCAGGCAGCGACACCTGAGCCCTGCGTGCTGCTTGGTCTGGGTGAAGGTGGAGCCGGGGCGGGCAAGGGCAGCGGCAGCGGCGGAGGCCTCAGGTATGGCACGTTACATGTCCCGGACCTCACCGGCTACCGGTGTGCGGAACCCTGGGGCTTGCCCGGAAACCAGCTGCTGGCGGGATAAGATGCCTGATTCCCGTGTAGATTCCTTGAGGTAGGCCATCGCTCCCGGGATGTTCGGCAGCCGCCACTGATGCCGGGCCTGGAGTCACCAGCCTGCTCCCAGGGCCGAGAACCGTGGCCGGTTTCACCTCTGCAGCACACCGCGCCGGGCCGTCCCGCAGGCAGCGGCCACGAGCTGGCCCTGGCGCGGGCTATAGCGTCGGTTCCATCGAACCGAAAGGTGGTGGCCTTTGCACCACCAATGAGGACATTTCCACAACGGCCGCTGCTATCTCCGCTCCTCTCCCTTCCCTGCCGCGGGTCGGGCACCGCTGGGCCCCGAAGCCGGAGGGAGAGGGCGGCGGGGGGCCAGATTCCCCAGGTCTCGGTGCCCGACGGGTCTTCGTGCGTGGCCTGGCCGAGCCGCTGACTTTGGGCGGGGCCAGCCGCGTGTGCCGGGACCGGGCTTCAGGCTGCCGGCGACCCCCAGCCCCGCTGCGCCCGTCGGGTCCCGCGGAACAGTCAGCGCTCAGTCGCGGGGGCCCCACCCGGCACGGCGGGACCCAGCTCGAGAGGGGCCGAGCTCTCCCCGTGGGTAGCGCGTTTTTTTTGGGGGGTGATTAACCTCGCTTTCCCATAGCCAGGGCCGCCCGCGCTGTCTTACCGCCTCGGCCGTTCCTGCAGCCGCGGGCAAGCTGGGGCCGTGCTGGGCTGCCGGTGCGCTCCGGTCCCGAGCTCTTCGGTGTCCCGGCTCCGGCCCGGTTTTGCGCGGTCCGAGAACTCCCGCCGCGGAAAGCGGCCACTGGTGGGCTGCGGAGCCGGCGCAAAGCGAAAGCTCGGGGCTATGGCGGGCCCCGAGCCGAGGGGGTTAAACCAGGAGCCTCCCCTTACCTTCAAAAAGTTAAAAATGTCTGGAGCCTGCATCTCTTAAAGGGGCGGTGCTGGCTGCATGGAGTCTTGGCACCGGCTGCGAGAAAGGCTGGTCAGGGGCGTGAGTTCCCCTCCACCAGCACCAAAACATTGCAAAAAAAGGCAGAGCGCCCCACACTTTAGATAAGGACAATTAGCCACCAGCGAGCCCCTGCAGACAGCGAGCTAATTAGGGGTTTCCTGCTCTCCGGCATGCCCTGTCCCAGCTCCTGCCCCCCCGGGCTCTTAGCCCTGATGGCACCTGGGCTGGCTCTCATGGCCACCTTCTCGCTGTCCTCCCAGGCCGGGGACAGGAGAGCGCTGCCAGTGGAGAAACCTCCAGGTGTGAAGGGAAGGACTCTCATTCTCCTTGATGTCAACACCAAGAGCCCTGTCAGGATAATCAGTGAGAATTTCCTCTCCCTGCAGCTGGACCCCTCCATCATTCATGATGGCTGGCTCGATTTCTTAAGGTAAGGCAGGAGCCCCCCGGCGCCCTTCCCAAGCCGCCCGCAGGGCGCCCCGGCGGCCCCGCAGCCCAGCCCAGCCGGGCTCCGCGCTGCTGGCGGCGCTCGTTGTGACGGAGGGAGCGAGGCCATGGTTTCCATTAAGATGCACATGTTTGCAATGGAGAAAGCATTTCGGAGACTTATCAGTTATGACTGCAAAAATGTCGTGCTCCCCTCACTCCAACAACCGCTCCTCTGAACAATAAAATAATTAAGCACAACACGGGGCCGAGGCAGCACAGGGGAAAAAAAAAACTAAAAAACAAATCAAAAAGCAGCAGCAGGAACGGGGCCGCCTGCCGAGCCGAGCTGAGCCTTTCCCGGGTCCCGACGGCCGGAAAGCGGGGTGTCGGCCAGGTCTTCAGAGCCCTCCGCTCCCCGGACTTCCAGCCCTGCGAGGGGGGCAGAGTCGGGCTGCAGCTGCGCTGGGCTCCACCGGCGGTGCGGAGCGGCCGCGGCCTGGAGGCGCTGGGACGGCCAGAAAGCCCTCTCCCTGCTGGGTAAGTCGGGAAGGGAGAGCGCGTCTCCACCGCACGCCCGCTCCGAGAGTCTCTTCGGCTGCAGCCGCCTCCGGGGAAGGAGCGGGCGAAGCGGAGCCGGGCCGGCTTCCACTTTCCTTTCCTCCCCTCTCCTCTTCACTCCGCTCCTC
>JANHGB010008571.1:0-10654 GCA_026283785.1 Coracopsis vasa
AAGGCCAGGTTGGACAGAGCCTTGGGTGACATGGTTTAGTGGGAGGTGTCCCTGTCCATGGCAGGGGGGTTGGAACTAGATGATCTTAAGGGCCTTCCCAACCCTAACTATTCTATGATTCTATGAGTAACTTGATATCAGAAAGAAGATGACAGGTTTAAAGGTCTTCCACTAAAGCTGTTAGCTTGAGCAGACAGCAAAGAGTGCCTACTTATTCTGGGGCAGTGAAAAAGCTATTACTCAGTTTGTATTTGTTCATTGTGAAGCAGAAGGTATCTCCTTCTGTATGCGCTGTCACCAATCTCAGCATGGGCTGTTATAAATCAGGCTGATACGAATATTAGTACTTGTGTGTGTGTGTCTTATCATCACTCTTAACTGATGCTCAGATGTGAATTCCTCACTGCATCAGCAGCAGTCTGTGCCAGTTGTCTGCCCATCATGGCAAAGGCAGTAAGTCCAGGATGGAGTATTCTTGGAAGGGGCTTCATTGCAGTTGGGAACTCTGGCAAGCTTTGTGTAGATCTTTTAGCTACAACTGTTTAAGATTATTTAGTGGCTTTTAAACATTGTTCATGCCCATTCTGAACAAGCCCACAGAACATCTGCATAGTGTCTGCTAGCTGTGCTCGGCAAAAGTCTACCAACAATCTGATATTGTTCTCAGCAAATATATATCAGCCCAGATTTTTTTCCATGGCTCAGTATTCTCTTCAAGCATTGAGGGAGCTGTGACCTTTCATTGATTCAGGCATGGAAACTATAATCACAATATTGAGTAGTTATATTTGCTTTGGAAAAGTAATCCTATTGTTCTCTTTAAAAGTTTCAACTAACAGTCAGCATGAATGTCATCTTTATAAAAGGATAGGAAACCTGCAACGTCTGGTATTAATAAATGTCTCTGTGCTCAGTGTCTGAACTGGGTTGGGACTGAAAGTAGAGAATGAAGTCCTTATGACAGAACTCAGGGGTAGACTCTCTTGTGAGTATTTTTATGAGATGCAACTGCTACAGAAGTGCATCTTGAGCATCCCAAGGCAATCAGTTTGCTCTTCATGGGAGCACAGTGATAATTTATTCCTGACAGGAGAGGAGAACCCGTAGTGGTGGTCTGAACTGCCATTGCCATTCACTGATTTACTCTGAGTGCACTCTGAACTGCTGAATGTATGATCAGAGGAAGAACTGTCCTGCTGGGAATAGACAGGGAGAGATAGCAGCCTCACTGAAATCACTGAGCCTAGTGTCGCAGCATAGGCAGTCTCAAACATTGCTGACTTTTAAGAAAATCATCCAAAAAGTACTTGCAACAAAGAGCTTATAAGAGTAAATGTGACAGCAGAGAATTACACACTGATTACAGTTGTGATTGTAACTGTATACTGCAATCACTTGGAAAATTTATCTAATTTGTAATATTATTTTTCATAGCCTATTTGCTGTTGTAATGAGTGGTAACTGAAGAATCAGGGGTGGAAGGAGATTTGTCTTAAGGTTATTATACAGCACACGGTATCAAGTGAACTGGATTTGCTTCATGATTCCTCCTTAGTGTTTCTGCATCGTTTCAAGAGAGTCACTTAATCTCTCTCAGCTTCTTTTCCCTGTCTGCAAAAGAATAATGTTTTTGTCTATTTAAGTTGTAAGCTCTTTAGAACAGAAGTGTGAATGGGTTAAATGTTTATACTGCAGAAAATACACAGGGCTTTGATATTAACAATGGCCAATATGCAGTCATTAATAAAACCAGTACTAATTGGAAGTAAAGACTGCATTGCACTTTAATAGAGCTGCATTAGATAACAGTGGCTGTACATACTTGAATTCGTGCAATTTTCACAGTTGTGCTCAGAGTAGGGAATTATTTTGGTTGAAAAACAACTCAAACAAGCAGTGCCAGCAGCTGTGAGGTCAGGAATAACTGTTGCATTTTATTTTTCAGCTCTTGGTCTTCTTATAGTTCGTTCAGTATAAGAAGGAGATGAGAAACACACAGAAAGTTTTGATGGTGTTCAGCACTACTTCCCTGTAGTTGGTCTTTGCTGGTCAGCAGGCACACCACAGAATCACTGCTTTTAAATAGTCCAAGGTATAAGTGGTTGAAAACAGATCACATTATGATAAAACTGAACAGTCAAAAAGATACTCAGCTATTATACTCTGAATCATAGAAGTTTTCTTATGCAAGTCACTCCCAGAGCTAAAGTTCACAATCTAAATGTGAACCCAGAGCTTATCAAAACGAAGAGACCTAGAGTGTATCCCGTTTATGCAGATGGGTTTTTCTGGATAATATTGCATACAAGCACGACTGCAGAGACCAAAAATGTGCATACATTGATGGGTGCCAGTTTTGGAGATAATCTGAGTTCATCTTTCAGCTCTGAAGACAGGTTTTACAAGAAGGCCCGGATTCTGCAGTTGTAAGAAGGGAGAGACAAAGGAGCCATGCTCCCTTGTTAACAGACTCTTCAAAAGACCCTCATAGAGGAGGCAGTCTTGTAAAAGAGGTTTTACATGTCTTTGACTCAGGCCTCGAAGAGTGCATTTTGACAGCTTGCTTTTTTCTGGGAGGAAATTAGGGAGAATCACAGATTATTTTTTTCTTTCTTTTTAATAACATACAGAAATAATTGTCTGTGGCTTGAGGAAGAAAAAGAAAAACATAGATTCTATATGAATAAACACAGGTAAATAAATGAGCAAGTGGGAGTTTCAGGGTGGAGAAGTAAAAAGGAGTAAGGCCAGCAGGAAAATCATCTTTTATTTCACCAGATAAATAAGTATACAAGTTCTTCTTTGGATTTGAAGCAGAAGGTATAAGAGAAATTTGAAACACTTAGCCTTAGTATGCTGGTTTTCATTCCTTCATCTTTTGGGCTTGGGGAGCCAAAACCTCGTGGGAGGGTTTATACTTTAAACAAGGGTCATGGTCATTCTGATGTTATTTTCCTTTTTCATGGAAGGGTGCATGGCCTTGAAATCTGTGTCAGCGATTCTGTTTCTGCATAGTCAGCCTATGATCCACCTTTGCTTTTGTGCCTTTTGGATTCTGAGCACAATCCATTTCCCAAGATTTTGTTAATGCATTGACTTTGAACATATTTCCTATAAATTTTCCAAATCAGACTACTGCTAGCCATGGCAACAAGTGCCTGGCTTTTCCAGAAGTATGAAAACCATGAAGGCAAAGACCAAAAGTTGAGCTTGTGGGACTAATTCTGGCCACACTGAAACTGTCCAGATGTCAGCATAAAAAATGAAAGCAATGGAAACCAGTATCCCATTCATATACATTTACCACAATGATATAAGTATTGTCCATTTTACAACATGGGGAAAAAAAAGTTCTTTCATTGCATGGAAATGTGTTGCATAACTACTGTGCTCTACTGTTTGGAAAATGCTGGGACAAGCCAACACCAACACTTTCTATCATTCTCATATTTGGTTAATCAAATTACTTTTTACCAGACATTAACCAGAACACTAGATAATTGTTTTCTATTTTAAATAATGGCTTGCTGAATTCAAAGGGCCTTGTTTGAGTCTGCAAAACCTGGCATTAAGCTGGAGTAAAACAGTATCCAATTATGCCCATTACCCCTAGGCAAGTACTTTTCCTAGAAAAATCACCTGTCAACAGCACAGCATTCTGCCAGAGTAATTTTTATTCCCTTTCTGTTCCAGAGGCATTTTATTTGTTGATCTATTAGTTGAAAAGTCCCTGTCAAAGAGGAGGAAATAACAATCATGTTTTAGTGAAGCAACATACTTGTACAGAGGTAAAAGGGTTGTACCAGTCCAACACAATGCATTCTTTCCATTATTCTGACTCAAACATGCAGACTGTGAAGAAGTCAACTTTAGTCCAGGAGTGGTTAGGAATAGATACAGAAAGTTCTAGGAAGATCGTGGGAGTTAGGAAAACCTGATCAGCTTTATGTGCAGAAGACTTACCTTTCTTAGTTAGCTTTTTACCCTGCTATGAGTAAGAGCCAAAAAGGTCCCAAACCACAAACAATCCAAAACCCAAAGCAAAACAATCAAGAAAAGGTAGCTGGTGAAATTTTTTTCTTTGCAAATAAGGATGCTATCTGTAATCTCTAACATAAAAAGAGATAGTGGTACCCAGTTGTTATTACGATGAAATATGAAGTTTGGATGTTGGGAATGCCTATGAAGATCTCCATACCTTTCTCTCTTATAGTTTTCAGATTGCTCGAAAGTTTCCATCTAATTTCCAATTTCACTTAAGTGGGCTCCACAGAGACGCCATACTGTGATTTTAAAAAGTACAGTAAATAATTTGCAACATAAACCAGGGGTTGCTTTAGAGGTTCCTTTTATAGAGTCTAGTGATTTAGCATTTTTCATACTAGCAAACCATGACCAGAGGGTGGTAACAT
Organism: Coracopsis vasa; assembly: GCA_026283785.1. Lineage (NCBI taxonomy): Eukaryota > Metazoa > Chordata > Aves > Psittaciformes > Psittacidae > Coracopsis > Coracopsis vasa. Next base: position 4,413 of record JANHGB010008571.1, read on the forward strand.
TCTGTGAGGAAGAGGCATGTCAAGAGGAAACAAATGAATCTGAGAATACATGTAAGATACACAACAACATTGACTGCATTCAATCTGAACAGGTAATGTTGAGCAACCTGATCTATTTTTCTTAGCCAAAATGGCAGCTGCTTAACAGTCACAAAGATTTCTTTTTACACTTTCTTTGCCAATTCAATGGTACACACAGAAGTAAGAGTATTGGAGGCCGGGAGAGGTCTTGGCTCATTTCTTGTCTGACAGTGATTAATATTTTAGCTTTGCCATTTTTTAATTATGGATAGTAGGAGATAGAGTTGTATTAAGGTGCCTCTTCAGCAGGTCTAGCAAGGAAGCCCTTAAAGAAGCTACGCATACAAGTAGATCTTCGAGTTTACATACACGATTGCTGCCCTGAGCATTTAAAATGGTACACAACTGCTAAGTAGTATTGTTATGTGCAGAAAGCCTGTGAGCTATGAACACTCCCCATAGCGCTTGCTAATAGATCTATCCAGGCATACAGGCAGGCATCATCTCTCAGCCCAGAAGAATTAGCAGCCTTGATAATAGGGACTTAAGCATGTGGTGAGTTTGCCTAAGATTGTGGACTCCAAAAGGACCATCATGTTTAGAGGGAAACCACAATACTGCCCACTAATAAACATCAATAATGAAGAGTAGTTTAAAATTCACTTCAGTTCTCGGGGTTTTTTGCTTCCCCCTCCCATTCCGTTTTTGCTGAGTATTCAAAGTCCTGAAATATCTTGTAAAAGACATACATCTGAATTCTTTCAAAACTGATGGATGAAAGAAAGATTGTTCTTTCTTTCAAAGCATGCCCCGAGGAGTATATGGTGATAGCCTGTCTCCACTGTTGCTCAGTGTTTAGCATAAGCAATAAGGCTGTTGTAAGCCTGATGAAATTTAAGCACGCATTTCACTTTCTGCTGGAATATGCATTACTGCCCAGTCTCCAGGGTTCTTCAGGCAAAAGGCTTTTTCTCCTCTCTTTGAAGCTTTTTCTGCTTTCCTCAAAACTGGGGAATGTTCACTGTAAAAGGGAAAAGTAGTAGAAATAACATTCATTGGGATGATTTACAGGCAGAACCTTTGTTCCTTGCTTCAATTAGCGCAGCACCATTGGTGGAATAATAAGCATTTCCTCATCTTGCTTTCGCACTTTTGACCCACTTGACCAAGTTTACTCTCTCTAAAGTCCCTCTTACACCCTCACCAAATGGCATCTTTTAATGGTGAAGGCACTCCCTGTGACATGGTAAGTGAATCAAATCTCCTTGGTTGGAGAAGGAAGTGGACCTGTGGATAATGCTCTGACCTTGGGAGAAGCATCAGGTAGGAGCACCATCACCCACCTTCTTGATTCCTTTTCCCAGTGGCACTCAGTCTGTTGGTGGTACCCCCACAGTACCTCCCACCCTGCAGGATGACTGGTGAAGGGTAACCCAACTCTGGAGATGTGGGAGATGCTAAATTATCAGCACTAATAAGGCAAACAGACTTGCTACACTAAGCAGGAGAACTCCAAGCATAGAGAAAACTTAAACACTGAAAGATTAGATGCCTACAAGTGTAAACACCCTACACTTAAGAGGCAGCTGAACAAGGGTCTTGAGGGTCAGGATTTTTGACTGGGGGCATAAAGTAGCAGGTGAGCATTGAAGTCATATCCAAGCCCTTGCATGGATTTAGCCCTCAAGCCCTATTAAGCAAGCAGCCACCTTAAACACACCTCAGGAATCACAGTCTGTTGTTTATCACTTCCAACAGGCAGCACTTTAAACACACACATGTGTGTATATGTGTGTATAAAAGGAATACCTGGAGAAATTTAAAACATCTTAATTAAACTTAAGATGTGTGGTTCAGATAAGATTGGCATGGGGCCACTGCATTCCAAGATTCTCAAATAGCATAATCTAATTAATTTTGTTTAAGAACACAGAGGTCATAAACATACAGTAATTTGAAACACTTAGTACCCTGCCAGCTGGCACCGTCTCCTTTCCACTTCTTTGCACTGTAATTTCACTTCCATTTGTGCTGAGCCCGAAATCTCCTCACTCTAGTAGTAGGCAGTATTATGTTACACAGAATTCAGCTGAGGTATTTTTTAATGAACTAATTACATGTTAGTTAATAATAGAACATTTCTTTAGTAGTCAACTGCTGAATATAATTCGGAAAGAACTACTGTGGGATCCTGCGGGGATGTTTAGGAACAGGTTTCAACTAAAAGCACTATGTTTATTCTTCAATATGGTATAAATAAATAAGAAAGATCTCCACTGAAAAGCCTGATAGTTTATCTTTTCACTGCTGTGTTCTGCACTGGGAACTGACGTTTTCCCTGCATGATTTTTGAAAGTAATTAAAAAAAATAATGGGGATAATTTATAGATACCTGCTATCAGAAAAGCATGTTAGGATTTCCTTCTGTTTGCCCTCCACTAGTGTCCTGCCTGTTCCTGCTGCAGTGCTGTAGACACAGTCTATGCACTCATTTCCTAGGCAATCTCTGAGTGCCTGGAGCAGATAGCTTCTGTGAGGTTCAGACCCTCTTTATGGCTCCCCTGAACAAGGCAACATGATGTCATGTAACATGATGTTGTGCAAATCTCTCACTGCTCTGCCCACCGGGGAACCGTCTGGATGATGTGTTTAGCCAAATATCCAAAGAGGTCAGTGTATTTCTAGTTACTGAGATGCAATGCAGATAAATTTCACGACTGTAGAGCTCAAATTTGTCATTTAGAAATTATGCTCCAAGGACACATGCCTTTAAATGTTGCCTTTTGACCACGGGGTTTAGTTTTGAGATAGCAGGAGCCAATGAGCTACAGATAGATTTTGATGACCTATGGATATTATTACTTCAGAAGCATATACTCTGGAGAATGCCATAGGTCACATTCTCTTTGGCTGATGTAAATGAGCATGGACTGATGAAGCAACGTTTAAGTTACACAGATTTATAGCAAGGAAGGATCTGGCTCGACATACAGAGACACATACACGTCATACACAAGCTTCACTATTCTCCTCACAGCATGTGCATAAGTATCACTAACGCTAATGAAAGGCATACACTGAGGGCTTATGTTCTTACATGTACATTAGTGTGTAAAGATCTCCATCAAAGATTTTCTCTGCTGGAAGACAGGGGTATGGTTACAAAGCTATTCTCTGTCTGGCACTGCCAGCAGCGCTGTAAATCCCCCACACTCCGTATCTAATGTACTCAGATGCAGAGGAGGCAAACAGTCATGCCAGGGAAAAGTAAGAGGAGCACAGGCTGGCTAAAAAGCAGCTCTCAGAGACAAAAACCAGATGGAACCCCTTACAATCCCAGCACTGGGCGCCTGAGAACCACTCAGCCTTAACCCTTAGCCAACTAAAAACTGAATGAGAATTGTCACAGTTTAGTGTTAGTGAAAATATGAAGCATATATTTTTTGAACAATAAACATCGTGTGATGTGAAAGCATTGAAGTGTTACACACAAGAGATGCATTTACATCCTATTTCTTACCTTACACTACTGTTGGGGAGAAGGACTTCAAGCTGCAGAATTCCTGAGGTAGACAGGGGTCTTTGGGGTTTCTAGCCCAAGCTGCTGCTTGGGCCAGGTGCAGTGGGAGTCAGCTGCTTAGAGCTTTGCCCAGTCAGTTTTGAGTATCTCCAAGGATGGAGATGCTGCCACACTTCTTGGCAACTTATTCTAGTGCTTGACTTAAGTTTTCCCTTATATTAGACCAGAATTTCTTGTGTGGCAACTCAAGTCCATTGTTTCACATCCTTAGTAAAATCAGATTTGACCGTAGCTTCACTAATCCCATTGAATGTATCTGAACAGTTTTAAGTAGTTTTACTTTAAATTGTAATGTAGATAGAACTGCAGGGTACAGATGACCAATAATGCTATGTAAACCTTTTCGGTTTGGATTTACTTGAATCTGATACTTACTAAATGACGCTTTCATATAGGTGGTTTCTGTAAAATAATTAGTAGTATGTGACTAATCACTTTTCTATTGTATTTGTTTCTGACATTGCTTAGTGATCTCAGCCCAGTTCTCACTGTACTGGAAGCCCACCATCCCAGTTGGTGCTCACACATTTCTTCACAAAGTTCTAGATTCCTATAAGTGTTTAAGCATTATTCTGCTCAGTCTTGCAAGGTCTAAGTGATTTAGGCAGGTAAGAACCATTTTGAGAGTTGCCTGCCTTAAGACTCCTTGAAAGATAAGTTTTAAGTGAAAAAGAAGCTGGAATTTACCCTTCATCCTTAGAAGTATTTTCTCCACCAAAAGAAGGCAGAAAGGAAAGTATGGAGGGTGAGTTGTGGAAATTTATGTTGCCTTTGTAGATGTTGTGCATGTTAAGAGAACTTCTCTTCCAGAAACTGTGTCACTCAAATCTAATAACTATGTTTCTTAAAATAAATTAAACAAGCAAATGCTATTGGCTGCAGGCCAATTTGCATCTAATTATTTTCATGGATATATTAAAGATACCCTCCACAACCCACAAATTCTCTCTCATAAGCAAGAATGCAAAGAAAAAGAGAGCTCTTTTTAAGAATTTGAATAGGGTCTTGATGAAAGGTGCTTTACAGGAACATAGCTGAGAATGGCCAAAGAGGAGATGTGATTCACATACCTCTGCATATGAGATCAAACCACTGCCTCGTATCTGGTGAGTTTATACTGACAGTTTATTTCCAAAGACTGTCATCAATATAATGTGTGAGAGCTTAATTCTTCTCCCAGTAACTCAGTACCAAGACTCCCACTGGCTTCTAATGTGTAGCTTGAAAGCCTGCATATTCAATGCCTAAAAAATGAACTACTACTTACCCAGGAGAAAAGCCAGGCAGAAAGTATTCAAATATAAACATTTACATTTAATGAATTGCCTCTATTGAAATGCATCACAAAATTGATTGATTCTCTATCTTTTTCTTTTTCAGGGGGTTGTTCTTTTTTCAGAATATCTTTTCTAAATTAATGTAGCTATTGAAATAGCCTATTTCACACAGGATGTGGCGTTCACTGAGATTGAAGGAATGAGAGTGCTACAGACTCGAGTTCATGAGTTCTTTCTTTAAAATACATTTCCAATTCAGAAATCAAACATTGCAATTAATTAATTATTGTTAATCTCAAAAAGCAATAACACTTTCCTTCATTGTCTTCCTGATTTTCATGAGAAGACACTACAGAAAATAACCTTCCTCCCTGACTGAGGTCTGTGGTGCAGGGACTGTGATTCTTGTCCTGCTGAGCAACATTATACAACCAAGTGCTGAGCCACATGAAGTTTTTGGCTGTGCTCTTTCGGTTTTTTTCCAGTTTTCCAGATTCCTGTGCCCTGTTCTCCAGTTCCCAGAGGTAGGCATTTCTGTAATTTCGATTCACTTCCAAATATCTTCAGAAAATTCAAAGCGCTCTTGGCTTGCGTTTCATACGCAGCCCAGTGCCAAAAACCTATCTGCATTTTTTCCCTTGTATATCCTAACTCTAAACTTAGTTTTCCTTTTACATTTTGCAGTACTATGCAATCCTGGGGGGAAACAGCTATTCAGGGTAGCATTAACCCTGTGTGAAATACAAAGTGTGAATATTTTAGCTGCCCATCACCACTCAGCTGAACAAAATAGCTTTGTGGCTGGGCACTTCTTCCACATTCATTCTCCTCCCTGAAATTGCTTAAACAATATCCATCTTACTCGTTCTTTCTAAAACTATAGACTCACATTGTCTAGCCTGTCTAACAGCCCTCTAATCCAGTCAGAAAACCCAACCTGTCTGAAATAACCAAGTAAGCATGTGGAATTTGCAATAGGAACATAATAGACCTACTAACCACACTTATTACAGCCTTCTCAATTGTTCAAACATGCCTCCCACCTGTTGCTGCTTATAATGTGCTCAAGTGCCATTGAGTGCAAAAGTTATGGTGCTATTTATATGGAACCTTCTTAGACATGCACGAGGTGCAAGATATATTTACAAGAGCCTTCTTTCATCTCTTCCACTAGGCACAACAGGGGTCTTGTCTCCTCCCTGGATGCACATGTGACTACAGATGTCGTTAATGGAAATAAAATATTCCCACCACACAGACACCAAACCCCAGGGAGACCAGTGCAGGAATTCTCTTGAGCTTTCATTTGGAGAAGGAGAAAGTGGAAAAAAAGGGAGAACAAACAGAAATGCCCCTCAACTTTG
>JANHGB010008572.1:2339-25416 GCA_026283785.1 Coracopsis vasa
GGGAAGGAAGGAAGGAGAGAAAGAAGGAGTGAAGGAAGGAGGGAAGAGGGAAGGAAGGAAGGAGGGAATGAAGGAGTGAAGGAAGGAGGGAAGAGGGAAGGAAGGAAGGAGGGAAGGAAGGAAGGAGGGAAGGAAGGAAGGAGGAAAGGAAGGAAGGAGGGAAGGAAGGAAGGAGGAAAGGAAGGAAGGAGGGAAGGAAGAGGGAAGGAAGGAAGGAGGGAGGGAGGGAGAGAGGGAGGGAAAGGAGGAAAGGGAGGAAGGAATCACGAAGACCCTGAACGTCTGTGATGGCATTTCTAATGTGAGAGATCCGCTCCAATGTACTCCAACTGTGAGCTAATCACAGTCTCCAACTGAACAAGTCCAACTCTGACTCAGTTCAGATCAGAATAGGGTTTCAGGAGAGACCTCTCAGAGTGCACCTGAACTCCTGCCTAGTCCTGAGAAGAAAAAAAGGTCTCCATTCTTTTCAAGAATAAATTTTAAATATCTATTTAATACCACACCTAAACTTGGTTTTTCTTTTTTATTGCACTATTTTCCCAAGAAGAAGTTTTCTTCTTTTCTAGGCAGCCCTATGAAGCACTATAGTATCCGCACTAAAGAACAAAACAAAACAAAATATTAGAACAAAGTATACATGTTCAATATCAATATGAGTATCTATTTTGTATGCAGATCCAGCTACAGGCCATATGATTAAACTTTTGACTCACCATGCTGATGAGCACCTAAACTTCTGAAGAAAAAAGAGATTGAGAATAAAGGTTTGAGGTTTGCTAGAAAAGATCTGTGTTACCTTGTAGTACAGGCCACAAAAAAGCACTCAAGGAAATGTTTTGGCTTTCATATTAGATAACTATGGCTTCTGACTTTGAATATGCAACTCAAAGCTTAGGAGTCATTATCAAAGGGTTAACTTTTGAGAGATCTAGGCTCCCATTCTAAGTTGTTTTGCTCACTGATTCCCTTCTTGTGAATGGGGATGATGGTATTTCTCACATCTCACACACACAAATGGGTGTGACATAAATTCTTCTTAGCAGAAGCGAGTACACTAGTGCAAGATGGACTTTGCTGAATTAAACTCAACTACTGTGCACCAAAGCCTATCCTGGCCTGGCCAGGATTGTCAGCGTTACTTGAACTTCTATTATCTTTGGCACAGATGGCAGTTTCTTCCACTTCTATCTGGAATTACTTTACAGATGAGGAGCTGAAAATAGACTGAAGCAAAACAAATCAATGAGACACTAGCATAAAAATAAAACTTGGATGTCTTAATATTTAATTAGATTTGAAACTTAACATGTGAAGCTTACCACTGTTCTGCAGTGATAAGGGACAGGTCATCAGTAGGTAGTTAGCTGCACTGCTTACATCAATGATTCTAGTTTTTACACTCTTGGAATACAAGTATCAATAGCATAACCTTTTTACTGAGATTCACTCTCAAGCCTTCAGCATTTTGGGTTTTTTCTGTAATACATGTTTCAAATATATACAATAATCGTAGAATCATAGAACATTTAGGGTTGGAAAGGACCTTAAGATCATTTAGTTCCAAACCCCTGCCATGGGCAGGGACACCTCACACTAAACCATGCCACCCAAGGCTCTGTCCAACCTGGCCTTGAACACTGCCAGGGATGGATGTCCAGATACCCAAAAACCCCCCACAATTATTTCCAGATATTACTCTATTTAGATTAAGATTAATCTATAGTGAAACTTAGTTCCTCTTTACCATGAACTTATCCTGTAGCATTTCTGTTTCCTAGTTTTTGATATAATTACTTTTTTATTAAAGTCTCACATCTCAATGATCATTTTCCTGTATCAGAATGTGTGTTCTTTTCTGAAATTAATGCTATTATAAAGGCCTAAATCTTCTTCCCTGTACTTTCTGACTTAATATGTCTGGCTTTTGTGCATTTAGTTATTTCTATGCTTTTAAGTATTTTATTTAATAGCAACAAACAAAGACTCACTGCAGTTTGGCAATAAGCTTCAAATGCATTTTTTAAAATGCTGATTTATTCTTCTTAATTTAATAGCAATCCTTGTGGTGATGTTGCTTCATCACTCTCCAGTGAGCAGAACAATTTTCTTACCAGTTTTGGAAAAGTTCATTTTGAACTATTCTTTAAAATTTCACCATACTCACTGGACCCTTTCCCTCTTTATCCCACTGAAGTGCCCATGTCCTATTTCCTTCCGCAGTGTTTGCAGCCATCTATTGTCCCTGCCTTCCTCCTGTCCAGCACCCATCTCCATAACCCTTGACTATCCTTTCAGCCCTCTTTTTCACTGCAGTGGCTGAACACAGCCACCTAGCCAAGTAGTTTGAGATGACTTGGCTGACTGCTTAGCCAGCCTGAAATTACAGAGGCTTTGATCAAGCTGTTTGCCTTCCAAAGGTTCATAAGGTTCATAAGCTTCTAGGCCAAAATCTACAGGCTATGTTTCAGATCTGGTAGGCCAAGGAAGTTGCTCCATGTCTTACAATAGTCCTGGGTTTATATCTTACAGTTACCTACTGCACATCATTAATAGTTATATATATGGGTCTTAATCTCCTGTATCCTTCACTTTTAGAAGGATATTAATCTGTTTTTCCATAATAACAGCGATAATAGAAATTGTGCATCAAGATCTTCCCAAGGTAGTTGAAGTTGGGTGGTTTTGCAACCACCATGCTTTGCCTTCCACTTCACCGTATTTTTCACTTTCTGCCATGCTTTCCACTTCACCGTATGTACTAACACAGGAAAATAAATCAAAACAAATGGCAATAAATACATTTAGACTGGAAATTGAAAGAGTTTCTGATTATCAGAGCAGTGAATTGTAAACCACCATCCTGGGAAGAGAGACAGGGGCAAAGTATTAATGTTAGGATGGCTCTTGATAAGGGAATGAACTGGGTCGTATTTTGTAGTTCCTGCAAATGGGAACAAGAAGTAGACTCAGTGACCTAGTAATCTTCTTCCAACACTTTGTTCCTAGATGGTCTTTTCTGTAAATGGTTATAAAGCCAATCTGTTAACTGCTAGTACCCTACTATTTTCAGAAAAGAACATCAAGATTCTTCATAATAAACCTACACTGGGTTTACAAGTCTTTTTCTGACTTGAATCCAGCTTGCAACTCCACAAAATGAGATGAGTACACCTGTGGATGTTAAAAGTAATGGGCCTTTAAAATCCCTTGGCAATCTCTAGTATAAATTGAGGGGATCCAGCTGCTAAGAAGGGAAATATTTTCCACTCAGAGACTGTTTAAAATGGTCAAGAGATTAAAGTAAGAATGAACCTGTTCCAAAGGATAAATGTCAGTAGGTCTGACACTCATGTCCTGCAGCATCAGCTGTATTATATTAAAAATAAGAATTGCAAACAAACATCATAGCGAGCAAACATGGAAAAAAAATCAGTATAGAAATCCACAGCCATTAAGAACGTGTTGGCATGTGCTGTGCAGGTTACTCTAACATTAGAAGAGCTTACTACTTTAATCATATCTACTGGAGCAAATTAATTGTCTTTGTACAAGCTTCACTGGCTTTAGTGAAAGTCAGTGAGCCTCCTGACACGTTTCTGCATACCTAGGACAAGTACAAGGCATTTTGCAAATGCTGATGCTGTGAAACACTCAGCAGTGTGGTTCTGAGTCTTACTCAAGGAATGAGCCTGATTGAAGAGTAATTCCTATTTCACAGGAAAAAAATGAAGTTGCTATGGGAAACATATCCTATACATGAAAAAATACAGCAAGAATTGAAAACAGAGCTCTGCAAACAGCAGGGTTCTAAAGGGACAGTTTGATGGGCAATGAGTTCTGTAATTCAGTCCTGCAAAGGCAATAGGATTGAGTGTATGATGAATGTAGATTTCTCTTCAATGCTGATCATTGACTTCAGAGTCAGCAACTTCCTTTTATTTCAATCGGAATATTAATCTATTTATTAATCTTTTAATCTATTTATTAACCTATTGCAGGTTTTAATATTGAGCATATAGCTAAATCTGGAATAAGCAAAGCACACAATTACCTATGTATTCCAGGAGGACTGTATCATGAGATAGATAGATAGATAGATAGATAGATAGACAGATAGATAGACAGTGTGCTAATCTTCTTTTCCACAGCCCAACTTCTCAGCTTCACCTTGCCTCCTTGTCCCTTTAGATTCTCATGAGATTGGCTGTTTAGTGCAAATGAGACCCTCATCTCTCTTTCCACCATTCCACTCCACTGATTTTAATCAAGTATCTTTAAAAGATCTTTCGTATGTTCCCTCTTGATTTTTGGTCCTGAGTGAACAAGGTAATTAAAGTATGTGTATAATATATTCTTGACTGTTTCTGTTGAGGTCACTGGAGCCATTAAGGCTTGCATGGCTGCTTGTGTACCTTGAAGACTCTGTGTCTCATGTTCTTTCAGCACTAATGGCAATGAGTGTCAGTTCAGAAAAATTGAATTGTGAGATGAAACTGAGCAGCTTCAGAGCTAAAGAAAAATGTACCTAAAAAGGTCTTGGTGTGAGACATTCATTTGTAACAGAGAACTGAGATACAAACCTGATATAACTAAATTATAAGTGCAGCCTAATAGTTTAGCAAGAGCAATGTAACAGCAGGTAAGGCTTAAGTGTGCTACATGCAAAGTTATGACATTGGGAAAGTTAAACCACTCAGATTAGGTAGAAAACATCCCACAGTACTTTAGCCTGTTCTGGAATCATAGGTAACTAATGCCAAATGTCCTCCTGATATTTAAATCACAGTTTCTGTAGAGCTTCTTGCAGAGATTCAGAATTCTGCTGTGCCAGAGACTCCATTTCCACAAAGTATTTTCAAACATAGTTTCCCCACAAATAGGACACTGAAATCGTGCTCCTTTTTTTCTCTCTCTTAATTAGTCAATAATCTTCTAACTTCTCTGTGTCTTGTTGCTTCATTTACAGATGACTGACACCTGTATCAAATACTTGGCTGCAGCCTGCCGGTATCTCCACTTCTTGGATGTCTCTGGTTGCATTCATCTTACTGACAAAGCACTGAAGTCTCTTTGGAAAGGTTGTGAGCAACTCCGGGTTCTCAAGATGCTGTTCTGTAGAAATATTACCAAGTAAGAGAATATTTCCTAATCTTAAATCAGAGGTGGATGTAAATCCAAAACCATGGGCTTTTTCCTTCACTGGCATCACAGTGCCATGCCAGATACCTAGCTTGAGCCATCTTGCTCCTTTGCTTAGGGGTGTCCACATTGCTGCCTTAGGACTCCTGTGGCCTGGTGTGGATATCTCCATATTCTAGTGTCAGCCACAACTGAAGAGAAACAGGGACCCCTTTATCTTTATGGCAATCAATGTCCTTTAAGGGAAGTTTCTGCAGACACAGGATATCACCTCAAGAACACATGGGAACTTGAGGGAGAAAACCAGACTTGGGCCCAATGCTCTCAGCCATCGCACTATGTGCTTCAGCTCACTCTGAGGGTATGCGGGAGCCTGCTGCCCAGGGGCTGAATGTCAGTATACAGCAAAAGTAGATGTGAGCCTGGGCTCAAAATGCATCATGGTTACAGTGAATGAGACAAGGTATCATGAGCAGAGTTTCATGAAGTACAAATGAAACATACTTGTTATGTATCTACAATTGGAAGAAACAGGTCATTGACCACAATGTAATCCAACTTCCCTACTGGTGTAAATGGATCGAGTCTCCTGATTCCCCATGATATTTAAAAGCCATTCAGTTCTGGTCAGGTTTAGAATCATAGAACTATTTCATAGAATGTCTCAAGTTGGAAGGGACCTGTAATGATCGTCAAGTCCAACTCCCTGTTGCTTGCAGGACAACCTAAATCTGAACCATATGACTGAAAGCATCATCCAGATGCTCCTTGACAAGCTTGGTGCTGTCACAGCTTTCCCTGAAGAGCCTGTTGCAGTGAAGCACCTTTCCCTGATGTCCAGTCTGAACTTCCCAGGTGCAGCTTATTTCCATTTCCTAATGTCCTATCACTGGTCACCAGAGACAGCACCTCCGCTGTCCCTCTTGAGGAAGTTGTGGACTGTGATGAGGGCACCCCTCAGCCGTCTCTTATCCAAGCTGAACGAGCCAAGTGATCTCAAATACTTTTTCTAAGTCTTGCCGTTGAGGCCTTTAACTACCTTGGTCTCTCTCCTCTGGACACACTAACAGCTTGATGGTTATTTGCTGTTGAGGCACACAGCTCATCCTGCAAAAGATATTTCAAACACATTTAATCTGCTCATAACTTTCCTCAAGGGATTTTCCTTTACCCCTGGATTACTGTTGTTCACTCGCTTTTTCTCTGACTTCCTATCTCTGCTTAGAGCAGTAAACACTGTGTCATGCCTTCCAGGCTTGGGTTGCTTGTACATCTTCCCATGGAGGTGAGATGTAGCAGGAACAGAAATCTGTGAGTCCCAGTTACGTTTGTGAGCCATGATCAAAGAGCTGGCATGGCTTCTCAGAAAACCGCCTTTGCGGTGTGACCCAGGGTGATGCCTCTGCCTCAGAGTCCCACATGCAATGGGCTCTCCAGACGTCTTTATTAAACCCTTCTGACTCAGCCAAGGAATTTCCCAACCACTTATTTTTTACTGTAAAGAAAGCCCTGGAGAGTTACGGATCCTTGCAAAACAGAGCCATGAGACGCACATCTCCACCCAGCGTTATCTTTGCCCTTTTCATAATATTGTGATTTTTGGAACTAAGCAAACTTTACCAGTTTTGCTTTCCTGAGCCTGGTGTTCTGATATGTGACAGTGGATGGTTCTGTTCTTTGCCAGCCTCATTCTCTAGTTCTTAGTACCATACGTTTAATGATAGGAAAATCCCACCCCGTGCCATTTGAGTCTGGGACAAAAGCTATCAGGTGATTGATCATGTTGAGTAATTCAGCACTGAAGATTTTTCACTTGTTCTTTCTAACAGGTCTGAAACACCCTCCTAGACCAGGGCAGGCTGCAGAATAGACTGACCATGTCAAGATCCGAGTGGCTTTGCAATCACATTCTAAGTTGTCATTACATAGAATGACATTCAGAAAACAAAAGGTGTTCACAGCTCGATGCAGAGATATTCCACATCCTGGATGTGTCACACGTTAGAAAAATCCATTTTTTATTGTCATTCAAGGCTAATATTGCAAAGATGATAAAAAAATATCTTCTGCCAATAAGTACCCAGTAAACCACGGCAGTGATTCTGAAGCGACTCATCTCGGAGTGGCTTTTCAGTGACATCAAAAGCAATGACAGCACTGTCACTGATATGCCACAATGTAATTTTATAAGACTGTATTTCGTTCACAACCTGTATGCTTTTACTAATGACAGATGGTCGGAAAAATGAACACTAGGGCCTGATTCTCTGTTTCAGACCAACTCTTAAAACCTTATTCAGGTTCTTGGATTTTCACAGGATGTAGAGAAATGCTGGTTTCAGGTGTAATTCACGTTCTGCAGGTGTGAAACCTACAGTTCAGAGACATTTCATTCCCTGTTTAAGGAGATGGAAGAGGACATCTATGTAGAAATCAATTTAATCTGGAGAACTAAACCTGCTAGTGGTTTAGGTTCTCAATAAGCAATGGAAGAAATGTGGTTTTAGTTTAAAGTTGCCCTACAAAATCTATGAATCATATATACTTCATTTTGCCAAAGGAATTCCCCATTGTTTACTATTTAATACTATCCAGTCCTAGCAGACATGTCTTATTAGACTGAGCCTTGCGAATACTGTGGCATATCTCTTGCATTGTGTCACATTCAGTTTTACTTTTACTGTTTCGTTAGATTGAAATAGAAAACATATGGAGCCACAAAGTTCTTTGTTTCAGTCCAGTGAAGCTTCATAGGAAACAGTTACGAGTGTATAAATTGTCCATTCTTTCCAGTATCAGGTAGCATTCGTGATTGTATTTGCCAACATTCCAGCCTGGTTCCAAGTTTATTAAATGTTAGAAGAAAAAAAGGTCTATGGCCTGATTGCTGCATATTTCTGTGTCCAGACACTATGACCTTTTGATTAATCCAGTTTCTAAATGCCACAAAGGTTGATGGATAAACTACCTGTGGGAGTATGTGATACTGGTGCAGATGATTTCTTCTGCTAGAGGAAAGGAAAGCTAACTGCTTCTTAAACTGTGTCTTCTGTAGGAAAAGCCTGTATCAGTTCTGATTCACTTGGGACTAATCCTACAAGGAATAACACAGTGGCATCTTTAGACAAACGCTTCCCTGTCAAACATTCTCCTTACACTTCGGAACACAAACACCATTTGAAGTCAGCTCCAGTGCTGAAAGGTGTGGAGCTCTGTTAACATTTCTGGGTGCAAAATGAGAACGGGAATCTTCCATTGCCTGAGAAGCCAGGCTTGAGCTCTCACCAAACTGCAGCTCATCCCTAACAGTTTGGTTCCACCAAAGGTTGTTCTTGGAAAGCAAAATTAGATGCTTCCTTCTTCCTTGTCCACACTAATATGAAACCATTTTAAACTCATGACTACTCTGTTAACAAGTGACTTATCAACAAATGCTACTGCAATTTTTTCCTTTTAAAAGGAAATGACACTGGGCCATAGTAGCTACAGTACTTTTGTCTGTTGGAGAACATTCTGGTATTTGTTTTGTTTCCTTGTCATTGTGTTTCCTGATGGTTGCTGTTGGTTAAAAAGGAGATTGCAAGAACTCTTTTTTGAATAGCAGAATTTCTCAGGTGTTATCCAAATATTCAGGTCTTAAACTAGGAAGGATATGGGAGTCCAACGCACGTGTAAAGGGAAATGAAGACAGCCTACCCCTCATTTGGTAAAGGACTAAGAATAATTACTCTTAAGTTTTCTCTTGAAGAAGCAACAAAAATATCCTAGTACTGGCTTCTCACTGACTGCAAATCGCTCTTCTGAAGGGACATGGAGGCTCCTGGAGTGCCATGTTTGAGCCATTGTGTGCACTTGAACTGGATGCCATCAAATGATAATACTGCTGCAGCCAACATAGACCTCAGAATACATCAGATTTGATGTGCTCTTATCACTTTGTGTAACCCAGAGCATGTTTGCAGGATGCTTCATGCTTTTCCCCATAGCAGCCTGCCTCCACTTGCTTCTTCACCTTCATTTCTCCTGCAGTGGCACTACAAACAGTCCTCTCATGTTTAAGTTTTTAGTTTCCATTACTTTTTCCTCTTGATTGGGTTTTGGAATCTCATCTCAGAGAGTCCTGTTCAAACCCTCTGCTTTTTGTTATGACTGAGCCAGTCAAACACTTCTGAATTTTGGAGTAGCTCAGGATGCAGACCATGATGCAGAACTGTATTTCCTACCTACCCCCTCTCAGTAAAAAGGATTGAAACATCGGGTAAGGATCCAATTATATATTCCAGTGCTGCTCAAGCCCTGTGTTTGGGCCAGTACTTTTCTCTGACTTATACCAAGTGCTTTGCCAAAGATAATCATCATTATTTGCTAAAATGCTTTTATTCATCAATGTGCTAATTTAAGACAGTATATAAATAAATACACAGGCTCCATCATAGTACAGGGTATCTTAAATAAATGACCTATTTTGCCATGTGGTGGTGATTCATGAATGGCTGTTTCTGGCAAACTAATCAACTGTAGCTCCAGGCATGGGACAGTGTAAGCTTCCAAAAAGAATAGTAACAGCTCCCCTTATACACGCTTGCGCCAGCTGCCATACATTGCAGTTTCCACGGAAAACAGGAATTTGGACTTGGATGAGTTGATTTGTATTTTATAGCTTAGAGCTTATAGCTCGTATAAATCGTGCACATTCCTCAACAGCACAGGCCTCCCTAATATAAAAACAGATAGAGCCTTGTGTTGGTGTGTTCATACAGTGCGGCAGTGTTCAGATCCTGCAGGGGTTGAAAAGGAGCCCTTCTTCTGTCTCTAATTTTGTCCCTTTTCCACGCCTTCCCACTTCCCCTGTCCTGCTGTGGTGGTTACCTTACAGCTGTGCCTCTTTTGTGACCATCCTCAGCATTTTCACTTTGGGAATAAAAGGGATGCTCTGTAGCAGCATTACTGGCAGCTAACAGCCCACTTCAGTCTGGGTTTTTAACTAGTATCATGCAGATGCTGTATATTACATTACTGAAGAGAGTAGGAAACCGGCCAGCAGGGAGGAAGGTGGCATTGCTGTGGTGGTGACACCAGATGAGGTTGGATCTCCTGAAGATGATGGGAGGTGTGGAGCTGGCTCTCCCCTGTGAGCACACAAGGGGAGCTCTCTGGAGTGCAGGAGCCCGGATGGGGAGGCCGGGGCTCTGCACAGCACTAGCAGGCTGACAGCCAAGTGCAGGACTGGTGGAAAGAAAGAGACATTCAGAAGGCTGGGAGTGCTGGTTTGAGTTTCTTCAGCTCAGGAAGGCAGGAAAGGTGCTGGGCTGATGCTGCCTGCAAGCAGGGAGAGGAGGGAGCTGCTCTTCAACATCTTCTTAGGATGTCTCATTCAGCAGGCCCAGTTTCCTCCTATTTCTGTGTCACTTTGTTCTAGCTCATTGGTTTTGTGTTCTAACGCTGCAAAGGGGCAGTGGCCACAAATGCTGAGGGAGATCAGAGCAGTCATGGGTGGTTTTGGGCATAAGCAATTCTCTTCAGGTAACAGTAGGGCTCTGTAAGACTGCCCATTCTGTATCCAAGTCTGTTTCAGAAACAATACACTTGAGAAAGAGGTGGATGACAGAAGATAACTACAGGTGGAGAGGTTAGTCAAAAAGAAAGCAGAAGGTGAACCAGGAAAGGATAAAAGCACATGGAGGTGCCAGACTGCTCAAAGACAAAACCAGAGATTGGGACCTGCACAGTCACTATGACCTTCCCATACAGCGATGAAAAACCTCTCTGAGACTGTGATATCTTTTGATGTAACTGGTTTATTAATCTTGTGTGTATTTCTCATGTGGCATGTGACATGTAAGGAGAGGCTGAGACTTGCTTTGCTCAATCACAAGAAGTGCAGGCTTGGGCTGGAGGAAACCATGGTGCTGTCTGTAACTGATCAGAGGATACAGACTGTCTCAAAGATACACCAATAGAACAAGTGGTGTACGTAAAATTCTGATCACATACAAGGAAACTGTTTTCTTTAATCAGGAGGCTGATCAAACACTTGAAGAGGATCCCAGAAAGGCTGAGCAACCTCCAGTCCCAGGGACACTCAGCCAGCAAAGCTGTGACCCACCTGGTGTAGCTGGATCCATTAAGCAATCTCCAGCAGCCCCTTCCAACCTGGTTTGTTCGGTGACTAACGCCCAAGCCATTATCTTCTTCTGTAGTTTCCACAACACCTCTCACAACACCGATAGCTTTCGTTAGAACAGGAACTTCTGCTCAGGAAACAGCTTGTGGTGATCTTTGGAGAAACAGCCTCTGCAAACCTTATTTTACTTTTGTAATTCATTCTTTTTTAACTCTTGTTGCAGACAAGCTGTCCTGAAATACACAGCCAAACTGGAGAAACAAGAACACAGTGAGGCTGACCCTCCTTCCTGGCTCGGATACGACCGCGATGGCAACACACTCACCTTCACCCAAACAGATGCACTGGAGCCTGAACAATCGAATTCCTCAAACTGAAAAATGAACAAATTGTGCAACATCTTCCCCAGTTCCAGGGTTTTCACTAGAGCATGGAAGAACACTCGATTGTTTTCATTAAAACTAATCATACTTGATAAAAGGCTGTTTGTTGCATTAGGAAGAAAGCACCGCGGATCTTTTTCCCAGTCTGCCTCCAAGCAAGACAGCCGCACTGAAACAGCTTTGCTAACTTTCAGATCTCGATTTGAGCTGTCTTCATTTTCCAATAATGAGAAGCTTTTGTAGTCCCCTGCAGTGAGCAGTAACCACATCTGCATGTGTTTGGGGTTCTTGTATGCCATGAGTGTCCTCTCCAGGACATAAACACTTTGACTTCCCACAGAACATCACACTTGACACAGCTGGTACTCATCAATACAGTGTTCCTGAGCAGAACAGTGCAGAGGTAGCGACCACCAGCTCCTCAGCACAGCTATGTGCGTGCATCTGAGCACGGTTCTCTACATCTCAACCTGTGCACACAAAGCCCCAGTTCTCATAAATGCCCTTCAGCTGGGTTCAGGTCTCTAAACAAGCCCATTTTCACACTTGCAGATCTGAACCGTGCTGGCTGGTGGCTGACAGAGGCAGGAGGATCAAAGAAAGAGGAACACAGATAAGAAAAGTATTAAAGGAGAAGTTTTCTCCAGTTATGAGAACGTCTTCTCATGAAACAGACAAACAAAAGTGAGCACACATGGGATTCGCCATTCAAATCCTAATCACTGATAACCTACTGCTCTTCCCTTGCCTGGAGAAAAATATGAAGTTTCACTTCACTGAAGCAGAACAAGACATTACTCAAAAGCCTTTGGGGAAACTCCCAAAGATTTGTCTTTCTTTAGCTCATTCCTGGCCTTTATGTAAAAGTCTCAACATTTATTAGCTTGGAAAGAATATAAGCAGAGCAGCACAATTTTTCTGACAGCTTATTTAAACTTCTTTCAGCAAGTAACTAACGATGCTAATGCTTAATTGCAGCTCATTTTAGAATATGAATGCTTTAGCTTGCTTTCTTTTGAACATGGAAGAAATAACAGGCTTTCTTACTGCGCTCTCCCTTAAAACTGCTGATGCAGCTGTCCCAAAACACACAAACTGAATCATAGGCTGACAGGCTTTGTATGCTGGGTGAGTAATGGAACCATTAAATGCATTTGATTTAGTGAAATCTCTAATAGACTGGATTTATTTGTCGATGCTGTGTGATTTTAGAGGGGCTTCGCTCACTTTTGACAGCTGCAGTGCACAGAAATCATTAGTTCCAACAATTTGTCAGGAAATCTAAAACCATTACACATTTATTAGCTTTGTATCTTTTAGAAGAATAATAATGACAAGTAACTAGCAACAATGTATTGCTTTTAGTAATAATATTAGCAATGTGCTATATATTAGTGTTTATATTAAAAATACATATTTGCCATAAACGTCTGTGCCCACTTTCTCCAAACAAACAGTACACACAACAGCAGAGAACACTGAGGCTTTAACCACCCTGAATTAGAGTAAAAATGCTGCCTTTGACTATTGAAGCCATTAGCCAGAGGCAATTACACCTCTTTGGGAATCCTGTGGGAACAGAGTTCATTTCATAATGTACCCTTATGAACTAAAGCACATACTCACATATACACAACTTAAAACCTGAGCCAACACTCTAAACTCCTCCTTGCTACACTCACTTGGCAGGAAATTCCTCAGTTTTAAACCACAAACTTCAGTACTACTTTTATAAGGTGCCATACGCATGCATGGAAAGGCTTTTTAAAAGCTCCATTTGCTTTACTGTGTGTTTGCATTATGGTAACACAAAATCCTCCATGAAAATCACACATGCCTCCTTCCCTCACATCCTTCCTCTGCCTCCGAGAGCTGACAGTCCCATCATGCAAGGCTGACGGTCAAAGGAAATGCAGCAAAGAAACGGATCATGGTTCTCATTTATTAGGCCAATACTTCCATTTTGTGTCAGTTTTTACCCGAAGAGAACAGTCATGTGGACTCTTCCCTTACTCCAAGCTTTTGTTTGAAAGTTACCAGTTTTTAAACTGCCATGGTGAGTGGGTCAAGTTATACACATCCTGAATACGTAAGATCGTGTTATTCCTAAAAGGCACTAAAAGTGATCTGTTAAACACCAGCCACAGTCACAGGCAAATCTCGGGTTAAAACGCCCTCAGTTTTAATATTGTTTCTCTCTTATATTAAGAATATATATCAAAAAAGGTTCATAATTTTACAGAAATGTTCCTTTACAATCTCTTGATTCAGTCTCTTTGGCCTATTTCTCCTTTAAGAACCCTTCAGCTTGACAGACTGGATCCAACTTTGGCTTTTAAGACACACTTTGCCATTTTGTGTGTCAGCCTTAATCCATCTCTCTGCTTCATCCCGTTGATTCATGTGACCTGGAAAAGAAAGCTCTGTTCAGTTTAACTTGACACACAATAAACATATCATCTTCACAGTGCCATTTTTCCAAGCTCCTTGGAAATACTTACATGACTTTTATTTAGTAAAATTTATGTATTTTTAACAGGGGCTTCTGACATTTCATCCTTGATGCAGTTTTTTTGCATTAATAACATTCCCCATAATATGTTTATTTCAATAAAGTTGTGGGGTTTATTACACAGTTCTGTAGTTTTTGCTACAGGCTGGAGGCCAGGTGGCCACCAAAGCCGTTCTATCACTGCCCTCCTCAACTGGAACAAAAGGCTCATGGGTGGAGATAAGGGCATAGAGAGATCACTCACCAGTCACTGCCATGGGCAGAACAGATGTGACTTGTGGAAATTAATCTATCACCAATCAAATCAGAGGTGGATAATGAGAAATAGAATCAGATCTTGAAAACACCTTCCCTCCTGCCAGGCTCAACTTTACCCCCAAATTCTCTATCTCCTCCCCACCAGCAGCGCAGGGGGATGGAGAATGGAGGTTGTGGTCAGCTCACCACATGCTGTCTCTGCTGTCTCTGCTGCTCCTTCCCCCTCAGGGGGGGACTCCTCACATTAGACATTAATCTCACTAAGTAATTTGAAGTTTTGATCTTTATTATAAACAGAGAAGAGAGACAGGGATAAGACCTGGTTTTTCAGATGACCAGACATGTTGTTACTATTACTGCTTTCACATGTTGTTACTATCACTGCTTTCACCCTGAGCTCTCACATGTTTCACATAAACTTAGTATGCATGGTCATGTTCTGAAAAGCTCACAATGTAACAGACAAAGGAGGAAGTTCGACTCACACTCATTTTACAACTAGGAAACTGAGGTCAAGAAGAATAAACAACCTTCCAAATTTATCCAAATTTATCCAAAAGATTTATGACCAAATTGGGAATTAAATGGGATCTTTTAAGTCCCAAAACCATGCCTTTATCACAAGATCAACCTTCACTTTGGTTTATCTTCACAAAATATCGCTTATTATTACTTTAGTGTTCGTGTGACTGAGTGAATTCTAAGTTTAGAACTAATTTCAGCCTGGAATAGCATAAGGGATGGCAGGAAAGCAGATTCTGAAGCAACTTTGCAAACATGCTCTGCTCTGACCTGTAACACAGCTGAAGTTAAATTTTGGCCACGTCAAAACAGTGGCGAAACTCCAACTGACATCACTGCATTGGTTTCCACAACTCCAGCCTTTGTGCCAGAACCTTCAATAGCATTTCAGTATTTTGGTACTTTTAAGTGGGATTAATTTAAGGTTATGGTCCAAGCCCACATCAGTTCACCAGCAGGCTGAGGGACCGCTTAGGAGTTTGGGATTTTCAGAGTCCAACACTGACCAGGTTCTCCCACTGAATGAAGAGGTATTTCAGTGTCTGTTCTTATCAGACTACAACATGCCTTCAAGGATCTACATGGGGATGTCCTAAGTACAACTTCTGCACTCTCAATTGCTCCAGGCAGCAGCAGCCTCAATTGCAGTCTCAGGACTGCTCCTACCGTAAGGCAGAATCCATAGTTCCACTCCCTGCCTAATTACAATTTCAATCTATGATGATCACCACAAAGTTGGACAAATGCATGGTACATGACATCTGTTAAAATCTGAAACTTCAACTGCTCAGAAAGCTTCCCTGACCCATCAATTTGCAATGGTATTGCATCAGAAAATAGAACAGAAATGACAACAACATCTGTCTTCTAAGCAGAGGTAGCCCTTAAAACATTAGATCAGTTTGAATTTTAAACAGGAAATAGCCTCCAGGTGTCAAAAAAACCCAAACCAACACAGAATTGTAAAGGACAATTTCAGCTGATCCCTTAACAGAGCTGTAGGGCACTGAAAGTACAGCTTTTCTTTCTATGGAAAGAGGACACAACCAATGTATTTCCAGAAAGCATACACTGGAGTGCTTGGTCCCAGTTTCTCTCTCTCATGTCTTTGTCACTATGGCTTGTACTTCCATACAAGGAACAAACCCTGAAGCACAGTCAGCCCTGTATACGAGCACCTTCACCCACTGCTTATACCCTGCCTAAAAAGTTAAGGCGTTCTGAGGAAACACAGGCACAAATTAACATGAGCTGTTGTGAAGCTCAGTTGGTGTCTGAGCTCTGTTTCTCATTTTGCTTAGGAAAATGTTTTGTTCCTTATGTTTCTTCTTGGAGATTTGCCTGTGAAGGAAAAGCAGAAAATATCAAACTGCCTGCAGGAAAGTCAGTGTCAAGTTCCACTCCCCAGGGATTAAGATCTTCCAACTAGTTTAGGTTGTTAAGCCTATCCTCAGTAGCAGATCAAATCAAGCTTAAGGTATTTAAGTAACTTTGTGTATGAAGCACTAATCAAGCAAAAAGGTTGGAGATCTGTTGATGACAGTTTGGTCTTAACTGTACTCACTGCCTGTACCCTGAATACTGTGGGAGCGTGAGTGGATTTTGAGGATCACTTTGCTAGCATGGTTAAATCACAAAAGCCAACCGCCTGCTGGATTCAGAAGGGGGGATACCAAAATTAATAAACGATTTCATTTCAAAACCAACCAGTTAATACAACAAATGTGAGCTCAGGACAAGACAGATGCACCACTCTGCCGCATGGTCACCTTCTCCATTCGTTTCATTTTGTTGTTTTAGGGGGAGTGTGTGTGTGCATGTCCCCTTCCAATATGTGCCAGTGCCTAAAGGCAGGGAACACCTTTAGAGAACTTTGCACAGGGAAGTACTGACTGTTTATTCACTTCCCTTCCCAGAGATTAGAGAAGTTAAGGAGATCTTTATTTTCATCTCCTAAACCACACACAGAGCAGCCTATTTTACGTGTTGTTCACTGGCATTGTTAGGGTTGTGGTATCTCTCAAAAAGGCTGTGAGCAGCTTGAGTTAAATGCAAGCTGAAACCAATAAAAATCTGTAGGATAGCATCTCGCCTCATGTGTTTTATAAAAGTTGGATGAACTTTCTACTTGACTTGAAGGAATGTAATCTTTTCCAGATAGAACCTGGGTCTTTGTTTGTTTTTCAAAGATACTGCTTAAGGATCAAGGCTTCACAGAGGGACAATGTTTAACGGGACACAGTAAAACAAAGCTCTTCCCACTCAGCTCCAGTGGCAAAGAGTCAATAAAAATTGCTTCTAGGAAAGAAGGAAAGTTCTGAAGTGCCTTGAGAAAACAGGGAGGGACATGACAGCGGATAGCGTTACTTGGGGGATCAGAACCGTAACTGAATGCAAGTCAGCTGCACAGTGGGAGAGGAGAGCTGCACTTGGACAGCTGTTACAGTTCAGAAAAGACTTAGGTTTCAGCAGACTGACAATACAAGTTCTTTCAGTTATTTCCCTTTTAAAGGCAAGTTGTTTGCCTCACATTACTCACTGCCCCTTCAGCTTTATATTTAACCCTGGCACTCCATGTAGCTACACACACACATTACCTGAAAGAATAGAGAATTTCTGATAACAAAAGCACATAAACACACCCTTAAAGCTTTGTGCATTGTACACAAGACTTATGCAGTCAGGGGATCTGGTAATTAGACAGGCTCTCTCCAGAGGTACATGAAGAGAAAGGCCATCTAAGGTGTTCCTGGTGATTGGAAGAGTAACTGGATGCTGGATCAACCCATAAGGTAAAAGGCAACGTCTATCTGGAAACTTTCACAGGAGAAAAGGGGTTAGAGAAGACAACAGGGGATTCCTGTCCATATCCAGGACAGACATTTGAGGGAAGGCGTAAGTTAACATGCAAGAGAGCACTCTACTACCTGTGTGCATGGTCACAACGCATGGCTCCAAGCAGAACACTTCACATACGGCTCAGTGAAGTTCTAGTGCTATAGATGGGGTGTGATAGTACCAAAAGCTAAAAATGCTGTTAACTGCTGCAACTGTTGTCACACTGGATGACGTAGGGAGCATGTACATCTCAACTTGGGAGAAGACAGCAATTCCCAAAGAATACATTCTGTGTAAGAGGACAGAAATATACAGAGAGCTTGGTTTGCCACCTTGAAAGTAAGAACAGGAATTCACAATAACCTATACAGACAAACATCCACAGCCTCTGAGGAGCACCTGTGGGACTTGCACCAAGGAAAACTCACACAAGTGCTGAAAACCAGAGGGAGCAAGTGACTTACCAAAGCTAAAAGCTCACTCAGCACTAGAACTGGGGCTAGGCATGGGGAAAGATCTGGAATCGGATGAGTCCCTGGCACCACTCAAAGATGGAAGATTTACATGGTTTAAAGAAAGGGGTTGTATCCCAGACAGACAATAAAATTTGGAAACTGGCACCATCAGCTACGAGGACCTAAAGAAAGCCTCCGAATGACTGCAAGCCTTTTTCCAGTGAGTTTAGTTGTCAGCACACAAGCTGGCAGTGGAACTGGGCAGAAGCATGCCCACTGTCTGCATCCCTTCAGTCCCCACATGCACCCACCCCCATGCCTCATAACCTTTGTTTGAGTTACTGCAAGGTGGGTGGGAGCAGATGGTCATATCAACTTCAGACAAGAGAAAACGGGTCTGAAAGCAACCTAACCAAGGATGCAGTGTATCTAACCCAACGTGCTCGCCTAGCCTCTTCTTCACAGTCTACAGTACTTGGAGTGGCCTCACCAGACAAGTGCCTACGACCAGAAAGTTTATCTCACTGTTTAGCTAAGTTTTCCTTACCATAAGGTCAAATCATAATTTCTATTCCTATCACCAGTGGGCAGAGAATAACTTATTTCTTTCATCTCTGCAGCAATTTCTTACACAGTGGAAAAAATGCATCTTATTTTCCCTT
Source organism: Coracopsis vasa (assembly GCA_026283785.1). Taxonomy (NCBI): domain Eukaryota; kingdom Metazoa; phylum Chordata; class Aves; order Psittaciformes; family Psittacidae; genus Coracopsis; species Coracopsis vasa. Next base: position 21,236 of record JANHGB010008572.1, read on the forward strand.
AGTCTTCTCTCCTTTAGACAAAACCAACATTTCTTTCTGTCTTCTCTCATTAATCATGCTTTTAGGCCTCTCATCATGTGCTCCCCTCTGGAGTCTCCACAGTTGTCCACATCTCTTTTTGAAGTACAGTACTCAAAACTGGACACATGTCAGCAAAGTATTACTAATGCATGTAAAGCCAAGGGATTAGTTTGAGTTTTACAGAACACTCATGCTCATATACTGTTTATTTTCTTTTCAGCTGTGTAACACTATTGTTTCCTGTTTAATGAGGTTTTTATTGATATATTCCTCCTCTTGGAACCACACAGGTCATTATTCCTGTCTTTGTACTTTGAATTTAACCGAGACAAATGACTTATTGGAGGAATGGCCTAAAAAGCATACAAATCAAGATTATCGGAATTTCAACCTTATCCTTCAACATGTTTGTAACCCCTTTAACACAACAGTCTCCTAAGCTGCCTTTCTGCTTAATTATTTGACACTTTTTAGTCTGCTACCTTTCCTCTTACCACATACAGTACCAGATATAGTTAATGATCTCGACAATCTTAAATCAGCTGACTTAAGAATACAGGCAGACCTGGAGACATGGGGAAGGTACAGACATTGAGCAGCAAGGGCTTCCCTCTTCACCACGGAAAGGAAAAGAATGCCATGACATGATTGCCACCAGAAATTAAAGCAGTTACTCAAGCACTCAAGCCAGACAGCTGAACAAACACTTTCACAGGTGGAAAATGGACCAGTGGTTAGCATGAAAAATCTGGTTTTAAAACAGATTTCATTATACCAGACATGCTACTTCTGAGAGTGCATGCTGATGTCAATGGAAACAGATGCCTTGTCCTTGCAAATTACTCTGAAGAGTAAACTCCCTGGCACTGCTCTCCATGTATCAGCAAATGTCCCAGTTCTGCAGGAAAGTTCCTCCCTTTTCTAAAAGAGCAAAACACCTTTCCACACTCTCATCACTCTGCCTTCAGAGCATTCACTCCAGGCTTTCATCTTCCTGCTTTGACTAAATCCCACCCTAGTCCTTGACTACCCTGCAAAACCCTGGATGTGGCTGCTTGTGGGACTGTAATGTACCGACTTCCCCACTCAGTGTGGAAATGGGACATGTGAAGCAAGGTAATGATGTAAGTTGTAACTGCTATAAAAGGGGAAGGGAAGACATTCATAGACAAGGTACATTTCTACCCCAGTCACAGAACTCTATCTTCCCACTGCAATCTCCTCTCTAACATCTCTCAGAATACTCCCAGTGGCAAGTGAAGCTTCCTGAAAGCAGCTGGTTCCTGTGTTATTCACAAGAATGGGCCAGTTTCTGAAAAATCATCTATTTTTAAACTAACCTTTGAGCTCAGAAGCATAAAAATCTAAACTGCCATGCTCTTGTGATTGAGTGGTTTGCTACTTGCAAAACCCTTCTTCTCTCTCCATTTTGTATTTCTTCAGTTGCAGCAGCAGGACAGCTATGGACTCTACCTAAAATTTCAGCAGTGGATAATGTTTTCATGATCTAGAAGCAGTATTAAATGATTTTTAATTATTTCAGAATCTACTTGTACTAGGAAATTCTCAAATATCAACTTTAAGAAGTTTACTGAGAATAAGGGAACAAGTGCTTGTCCAGTAGAAAGAATACACTATCCCCACAGGTTAAGGTAAAGACGAGGAGAAGCAGGAAGTATCTCCCTTACCGTGCCCAAGGAATGGGCAAACGCTGCCTCTTTCTTTGCTAAGAAAGAGGTGGCACTGTTTTCAAAACAGTAAGAAAAGGAGCAAAGCACATGTTAAAAACAACTACTCTTCATGTTTGTTGCTTCTACCTGACCAGTGAAGAAAAGGGAGAAGAGCATCATTGGTTACATTACATCAGAAAACACTGAAAGCTAAATGTCAGGTACAGAATTAGATAAAGATATGTTACTTCAGGCCAGCACTAGTTTAGCTGAACTGTATCCTGCAGAAAATCCATTCCAGGGTCTCTTTTCCATTCACCTGCAGGACAATCAATTTATAGCAGTGTTTAATAAATTTTTTGTGCAATGATTATCAACAACTGATAATCACTGGCCTAAAACTGTTCCCTCTGCATAATCCTCACTGATTTCCATGCCTTTTGGATATGTTTAATTTGAGGGTTACCTAATCAGAGCTGCTTTTGGCCTCAACTGCCAAGATCATTTCCATACAGAATAGTGGTTGAAAAATTGCATCTGTCTCAGCAATGACTGTACTACATAAACACTGGCTGGGTTGTGAAATCAGAGAAGCCATTCAGCTGTGGATATTTGAAACACCACTCTTATCTTTAACATTCCCAGTTAAGATTAACTGGCCAGTGGCCCTCATTCAGTGGGAGAAATGTCATTTTACTGCTGAGACAATTCATTCTATAGAGCCTTGCTAGTATAGGTCCTTCACTTGCTAGGTTCTTCACAGATTTCTCGCCTGAGAACTTCTAACCATGGTTTTTAAAGCTATTGTATTTAACAACCACCAGTATATCTATATGCTAGTTACTCTTCAAGGCAGGATATATATGTATATGTCTATACATTTCAAGACTACTATTTTATATAAGCAAGTTACATGGTTTAGTGTGAGGTGTCCCTGCCCATGGCAGGGGGGTTGGAACTTGATGATCTTGAGGTCCTTTCCAACCCTAACTATTCTATGATTCTATACTGAAATTGTGTACACACACTTCTAACATTTCCTGACTTTGAGATTATCACCTAACATGGGAGAGCAAAAGAAGTTTTGTACATATTTTCTTCAGTTTAAAACCAAAATGAAACTCAAAGTCTCACCCAGTCTGCTATCACATCAGGTCATAATGACATAACACGTTCGAAAACAAAGCTGGAGCCTTCAGACACACTCCATTAACGTTTCCTCTTGAGCAAACCAAGAAGTAATTGGTAACAGCAACAGCCTCAACTTCTAGATAGACACGTCCAGAGAGGGGGAGAGAAATACACACCCTGACAATGAATTGTACAACTGTTTTCTAAAGCAGGAAACAGCAAGATTTGGGATTCCTGAGTTCAAGTTTAAATTCATTAGAAGAATGTTTCCAGTAATCACAGGCACCTTTCCATTTACTCTGTTCCTCCATGCTCCAGCTTCTTCTGCTCTTGTAGCTATCTCCCACCCATCATTTCTGCACTGTTTAACTTTTATACTGTACATTTATAAATATGCTATATACCCCTTTTACCTCCCCCTGCCACCCAACAGAGACAGACAGAAAACTTTTCATTTTGTTTTTTAACAGACATTCCCTGGCAATTTATTGTATGTGACAATATAAGCCAACAAAGCAATGGGTCAAATTCAGCCCTGGATTACCTCCCATAAATTCACTGGAATAATACTGAGACTGAACTTGGCTCCAAGGCTTTTATTAGAGAAGCAGTTGTTAGCATTCACAAGTCATTTACTAAACAAAATGAAAAAGTCATCTAGTAACATGGGGACTACAATGGCACAAGGAAACATTAGAACCTGAAACAGATGAAATAAGAAGCAGCCAAAAGCAATAAACTCTTAAGGAAACATAGCTGCCTTTGACTAAGGCCAGACAGGCATTTATTGGAAGCCAAGATTAGTAAGCCTTACCACTTATAGTTACGTGATCATCTTTGGAGACACTCTGTGTTTCTTTTAACTGAATCTCTGAGCTCACATCCACTTTCCTTCCAGACAACTGTAAATAGGCTTTGAGAGAGGCAGGTACCTTGACTGTAATTGAACCTGGTATAAATTTAAATGAAAGCTAGTTAGTTTAACATTGAGATCAAAGCACAAAACAGGCAATTATTCAGCTAACTTGAATCAAATTGTTTGGTTTGGAGTTTTGGGGTTTTTTGTAAGAGCCTTCAGACACTGTAACCTCTTTTTTTTGTCTCTGAAAGGATAAATGAAGACAATGTCATTTACCATAACCAGGATACTGCATGTCACACAGTTATCATACAGTTACATGCAGTTAGCATAACTGAAGATGAGCCGGCTGCAGTACGCGCTCGCAGCCCAGAAAGCCAACCATATCCTGGGCTGCATCAAAAGGAGTGTGTCCAGCAGGTCGAAGGAGGTGATCCTGTCCCTCTACTCTGCTCTCGTGAGACCTCACTTGGAGTATTGTGTGCAGTTCTGGTGTCCTC
>JANHGB010008573.1:0-25852 GCA_026283785.1 Coracopsis vasa
ATAATATGTACCTGCACTGTAGATTACCAGGACCTTTTGAAAATGAGTATTGAACATCTGGTTTTACTCTCTTTACTGGACTTTCCTGTAACTGCAGACTTCTGTAAGATGTCCATGGGAAACTGAAAATGTAGATCTCTTCTCAGCTTAGACACTTAAATCATGCCACTGAACAAAGTTGACAGACACTTACTTTTTATGGAAAAATAGTATGAAAAAAAAAGAGTGGTTAAGTGATAGCTACTGCCTGATAAGTGAGTATAGAGAAAAACCTACTGTGAGAGCAGGGAGCTGAAATGTTACACGCTACTTGGCTGGAGGATGTACAACCAGCTGCAGAAGGATGACTTAGCATATGCTACCTAGATCACCATACCCCATGCACTTTCTGCTAAAGCTCTCTAGAAGAAGGAATGGTCAAAGAAGACAACAATGAAACATAGATCTGCATCCCCATAATCAGTACTTTCACATCAGAGATGGGACACCTCTCAGATTTATCAGCAATGGTCCTTCACCAAAGAAACCTGAGCCTAAAAAAACATGTCCTACCTGTGCATGAATTGTGCTGCAAATATCACAAAGCAAGGGCATTAATGGAACGGGCTGCCCCTACCCATTCCCTCTCAAAAGCTTCCCACACCCTGCCTGTGGCACAGAAGCCCATTTCAGCCACCCTGGGCCATCAGACCTTGCCCCAGTGATGCTGCAGCAGGGCAAGTCTCCAGCTTCCCACAGCCTGATGATCAGAGCCCATCTTCAAGCTTACATCCCAGCCCATCCCTGCCACTATGGAAGTGCCTGGTGGCCATGGCTGCTCCAGTGCCTCCAGCTGCCCTGCTCCTGTCTGGGGAGGACGGACAGGTCCTGGCTCGTATTCTCTGAGGAGATCCCAGCCCCTACAGGACCCCTACAAGCAGCACATCTGGACTAGGTTACTCTTTAAGTGAAACAGCTGTCAAACACCAGCTGGGCTTGGAATGTCTATAAAATTGGATATTGGTAACTATTTTAAATGTCATTTTTGCACTGTTTTGAAAGTGGAAGTTGAGAATTTGTAAATCCATGAGCCAAGAAAGGAACTGACCTATTCATCTTTCCCAGAGGAGCATGCCAGCTGCTAGACAGGTACACAGAGCTCCTATACTGACATCAGGCTTCATCCTCTGGACATCTTTTTGTGAATTTGCCTGTGGCTCCTGCATTTTGTACTGCTGGAGTGCATTAGTCCAGGTAGCACAGTGACTGTGTTTGGCACAAGGCTTAAAAGTATGTAGATCTCAGGCAGTTTAAGCAGCTGGTGAACACCTACATGCACCAGATAAGAGGCAAATGCTTCAAGGCCTGATTTGTAGCAGAATCTTAAGTGCCTAAGCAATTTGTGAGATGAAAATGCACTCCCTGAACAGGATAAGTGTTGGTTTTACAGACTAAATCTTGTTTTGGATCCTACCCTCAATTCATATCTCTAAAACGCTAAATGATTTGTATTCAGGATAGCTGTTCTACAAGAGGCTTCATCACTGCTGACAACTCTAATCCTCATGTCCTGACAAAAATCTCCTAAGAGAACACTGTCCTCTCCTAGGGGGACATAACTTTGACAGAGTTGATCATGTTAATTATTGTAATTTTTCTTCAAAAGGAGATTACTAGAAAAATTTCCCATGGGAAAGAAAACCTTTTCTATCTTAACATAAATATGCATATTGATAATATACTTAATAAACAGGAAAAAGATTCCCACATTGTTTTGGTTTTGAGAAGCACATGGTGAAACCAAGGTAATTTCTAATTTAGTGTACTTACAGAAGTTTCTCAGATATTATACTAAATCTGCATAACTGCCTAGGTAAGATGCAACAATCCTAATGACTTATCTGCACTGAAAAGTGATCTGAACCAAGAATATTTGGTAAATGCATTTGTATATAGGCAGGTGCAAGCATGTAAAAAAACCTCATTGGATGAGACTGGCAAATTAGTGGGTTTTGGATCACAGAGGATGTTGGATAACCTTCTCATAAAGTTAGCTGCTTCAACAACTACTGAATCCTGTGGATGCCTTTGGAAAGGTAGTGGGACCTAGGATCATTTCAGGTGTGAATAAGAGAACAGGACTTAGTCAAATCCAGGTGACAGGCAAACAGAAGCCTGTCAAAGCAGTGGTATAAGGCATAGAAACATACAGAGTGGAGTAGAGGAAGGAAATAAACCTCTGAAGGTTTTATTAATTGGAATATGATCCAAACTTTTAGGAAGTGAAACTTCAAGCCTTTTAATGCTCGTTTATTGCTGTTACTGATAGAGGCTGGAAAGAGCAGTAAATACAACATTCCTAGCTATTTGTTTAATTTAAAGGTGTGAAAATATATCTAAAAAAAGAATTCTCTTTTATGTTCACTTTAGGTAGCTTATATCTTTGGTAAAGAAGAAAGCTTTTCTTCATGCAATCTTGCCTTATATACAGCCCTGCCTTCTCTGTCACCTTGTTTGAGAGACTCCTAGCAACTGTTTTGCTTCTGAACCTCCTAAATTATTATTCATGCTTCTTAAGAAAAAAAAATGTAAACAAACAAAATCACCAGGAGCTGAAATTCTTAAACAATACACAAAGATTTTTTTAATAGTAATAATCTCATGTGTAAATGCAGACTAGTGTACAAAAGCCTGTTAAGAAGCTGAGTGTTAAGATTTGTTATTGACTCTATTTACCCCTGAAGGATAGATGATTCTCCATAGAATACACTGACCCCTTCAAGGCTCCAAAAGTCCATTCAGTGGTCTTAAACATGTCTGTTTGGAAGTTCCTTCCCATCAATATAACAGTCGAGGGGGAAAAGTGAAGGCATCTTTGTCTAAGTCTTCAATGCACTTAGACTCACCATAATTATTTTCCTATTTAGTTTGTTCAGTTGTTGGATAGCTCAGTAGGTAAAGCCAAGGATTAAAAAACAAGAAAGAAAATAAGAGGTTGTCTGAGATAGGCTGAGCTGTAGTCTAAACAAGGAGAGAGTGACTGTGCATTATCTTCATTTGAATGGAGATTCCTGCGATAATGCTTTTGGCTCTTAACTGCAAAAAAAAGACTTTAGCAATAGCCACCCATTGTCCTGCTTTTGTCAAGACTGAAATAAGAGAAGACGGGCTTTTCAGGTCCAGTCTGTGAGGATGGCAGTGTGGAATGCAGTTGGATTCCAGCTGAGTGTTTGATGTCTTCATTTTTGAGGCCTCTTCTGAAAGAGAGCTGGCAGGAAAGTGTGGCCTTACACAGAAAAAGGGCAAGTCCTGGAGCAAGTCGATTCCCTAGTAATGAGTAGACATCCAATTCTATTATAATAGTGTGCTTTCATTACCACAGTGGAGCTAATAGAGTTGTGGTGACTTCACACCTGCTGCAGCCTGGAAAAAAAAAAACAAAACCAAACAAAAAAAGTCGCCATGATATCTCCCAGAAGGCAACTGTTGTCTACAGGCAGGACTGCAAGTGACATATTGCTTTAGGACTGCAGTGAAATGACAAGAATGCTGTAGTGTAACCTTCAACTTCTTGAATATGCCTCTGAAAAATAAGAAAAAGGCAAAGAAATTATATATACAATCAAATATTACCATTAGTTTTCCTGACTGTCTGTGAAACCATTAGTACTCCATCTGAGAAATTTGAGTATTAAAATCCTCAAGACCATGTATGCTTATTCATTTCCATACCTGCTTTTATTATTATTAGAAAAAAGCCATTACAGACTTAAAGTTCACTGTATTCACTTTCAAATAACAATTTGTTTTAAAAAATGTCAAGATCGGTGGAAATGTTTCCAATGGCACAGGACTGCATTATTGATTTTCTCCAGATTCTACTGGCAAACATGAGCTTGGTTTTCTTAAACAGCAAGATGCCATCTTTTTGACAGATAAAGTATGTAGTTATGTCACAGCATTATGATAAACCTTATAGGGAAGATGCAGCAGGGTCAGAGAGTTTCTGCATTCCTAGCACAGTTTCCATGAAAGGAATGTTTACTTGACCTGCAGCACAAAGTTTAAATATATGCAGCAGTTTTGTTGTTAACTCCCTGAACTTGCTTGCTGAGCTGCCTGTGACCAGCAAAATTCTACTCCACTTGCTACAGTGTTAGTGTTAACGTTTTCCTGTCTTGTCAGCTGTTTTGGACATCTGCTGTGCTCTATAAAATGTCTGCACAAGGGTGGTTGGGGGGTTTTGTTTGGTCTGTTTGAGGGCTGAGGAACATAAATATTAGTCTGTCGTTTTGTTTGTATTGGTTGAGGGTAGATGAGGGAAGGAAATCTTGGATATCAAGCCAATGAATATGAGTAAGATTCTTGCTTGACAAGTGCTGTATCTGCCTTTGTAGCTCCTTTTCAAATCCGTAACATATATGTAGACAAAGCACAGGGTACATATGACCTAATGTTTTGTTAACCTGTGATTTTAGAGGGCTGATTCAGAACTCAGTCATATAGGTTTTTCATAATCACAGTTAATATCTTTTGTCTTAGGATTGCTTAATGCATCAGGAGCCTGCTATATACTGGAGAAATTATACTGACTAAAATGCCTTGAATGCTTACAGAGTACTTTACGTTATTTTCAACAAGGCCTAATTAAAGCAAGAAGATAGAGTACATAAGATACTAACCAGTGGCTGGTTGAAATTTATGCACAGAACATAGGCAAGACCCAATCGTGTTTGCTCCTCATGCTACAAAACCTCAGTTATTTTTCCCTCAGTTGTTCTGAGAATATTCTATCATAGGTTATATCTATAGCCTTTAAAACAGTTGTCCAGGGGATACTCTTGTTCCTAATCTAGAAATGACAAAACTGAGGTACAGAGAAAAGCAATTGTTTCTCAAGTCTGAATGGTAGACCTAAGAGAGCAATTCAAAGGTAAGTCTGAAGTGTTAGCCACAGTAGGATCAAGTTCATATTCACTGACTACTTTAAAACTGGTTAAAGCATTAGAAGCCTCATCAACACAGAGATGAGTGTGGGCTTCAGAACTGCCAATAAATCATGTCTGTAAGCTCACAATTACTGCTGTGGTTAAACCATTAGTGGTGCTTGTGCTACCCTGTTTAATGCTAAGTTGATTATGCTTATAACATACTACCATTGCTTTTGTGACTGATATTCAAATTACTAGGCTCAGAAGAATGCTGCTTCCTTAGGAGCCCTAATTAGATTCCAAGTTTTGAAGGACTTTCTGAACAAAACTCAAAACTCTAGGGAGCTGCTCATCACAGCCCTAATTTTGTGTCTTTGTTCAAAACTTTCAAAAGTTTTTTAAAATGAAGACTGATTAAGATTGCAAATAACTAACAGAGCATACATGAAGATTAAAACATTATGGCTTTGATTCATCAGAATTTTCTCAGTTGAAGCATTTGACCTTGCTTAGAGGCATTTTTCTTTTCTTTTTTTTACTTGTTTACCTGCAGTTGAATTTAAGCATTTTTCATGCATTTGGAAAGACTGATATGATTATAGTTGTATTCATAGTGTGATGTCTAGTCTCTTGCGTATGCCTGTTAAAGAAGGATTACTTTTAAAAATGTGATATCTGTTACTTTAAAAAAATTTGGTTTTGAATATGAAATAAATTCTTGCCATGTCTTTTTCCTTTGCATGAGCAATTATCTCAAATAAGAGAAGCTAGGTGGAGTTTATTTCCCCTTTTCGCATTAGCTGTATTTGAAATGTCTTCAGTAGTTGCAGAGACACTGCAACTCAGCTATACAAACACACTGTATTGATCCTTCTCTCCAAACATAAATTTGACTAGGATTGTATTTTCAGTTATTGGGAACTTTCTTTATATGCATCTTATTATTTCATCACAGACTTGAGGTCTTCAGCAACTTAAAATAAATTAAAAAAATATGCTTTATGACTCACCTTTTCAAACATGCTGCACTAAGTCATTCAGATTTGAAGTTAAGAAATTAAACATTTGTCCATCTGAATGCAAATTCTGAATGAATATCAATGTGTACCTTCTTTTCCACAGTAAAAATTGTAAGGTAACAACTCAGTCATGCAGTTGAGTTGAGATATTGACAGGATAGGCTGAATGCTCAGCAGTCAGATGTGAGGTAAAAGAGACAGAGGATAAATCTCAGCCTTAACCATGCTGCATGAATTAGCTTAGCAACAGAAGGGAGGGACTGGGTAATCTTTATGACAAAAATGTCAGAGACAGTCAAAGGAATGCTGCCAAGGAGCATTCCTATGGATAGCACAGCACAACAGCAGTGACACTGAGACAACTGCCTGGCCAGTTGCTAAAGATGACTGGAAAACACAGTGGGAAAATGAGCATTTTTCACAATTACATTTGAAAGAAAAACATAAATGTTATTCTTGCCCTGCAATATTTCCCGCCATATGCCTGTAACAGACCTATCAAATTACTTGGATTCATCCTGCGCTCACTTAGATTTGTTAGTTTAGATTTCTGGTACTTCAGGGGCTGTTAATCCTGAAAACTCAGAGGCAATCTTGGGTTTTGCTCTCCACTCTTTCAGCATGTCCCACAGGTAGATATGACAGCTGTTTGCATCTGACAGATTAAATCTGGTAACTGGACTTGCTGTGTGTGCACTCAGCCAGTCCTTGAACCAGAACCCTGGGGGTGTATAGAAAACAAGTTTACCAAGCGAGTCAAAAGGGAGCCTTCCACTAATAGCTACGCTAAGCTTCTCTCAGTTTGAAGTCAGTTATTTGCAAGTCTTATAGCAGTTCTTTGACAAGGGAGATATTTTTCCTGTGATGAAACAAGAAACAGAGCTGATGTTTAAAATAAGAGAGATGCTACACTTTGCCACACTGAAATTACGTGTCTGTTTTATTACAGCAGACTCACTGCTATAAATTATGCCATTAGTGTCTCACTATAGAAATATATGTGACTTGTAACAGGACTTGGGAAGGAAGAAAAGCCTATGGAGCTGCTTTTTTGCCTCCATTTAATTAAATGGACTCAGTCATTATAGAGTTTTGAAACAGGATGACAAAGAACTTCTGTCTTTGACATCTGATAAAATCTGTTCAATGCTGGTAGAAGCTCAAAATATTTGCTACAGAGGTGCAGATATCTATTTTAATTGCTGCAACAGCAAGGCTGAGAAGATATTAATAATTTTAAAAGTTAGACCCTACTGTTAATTCCCTAAAATTTTCCTTTCAGACAGGTTTCAGCATGTGAGTCAGATTTTTAAAGGAAAATGTTTCCTCCGACCTGTAAATATAAATGACAGTATTTTGGCCTAACATCTTCAGTAATGGAAGCTATTGGGTTATCCACCCTATTCTCATGGTTTACATACTCTGAAAAGCATCTAAAATGTGGCTACATTGCTTAAAAATATGTATTCAACTCGAGTCAAAGTTACCTTTTTTCATCTTTGGCCTCACCTGCCTGCCCAGGAAGCTATATAGTACAGAAAAGTAGGAAACTTAACAGGGATGGTTTCTTTCTGTGAGTTCTTCTGGTAGCTAACGCTACTCAGAGCAAGCACATCTGAACAACGCAGCCGCACCAGCCATGTAGCTATGAGCCTAGCTTGCCCCTTAAAGTACTTGCTCTGCCTTCACAATCTGCAGGAATTAACTTATGCTTCTAAAGAGATTTTTGGCAACTAATAAGGTGGACTTCTGTGACTGTTTTGATATTTTCCACCTATCCACTTAGGAATGTTTCTTAGGGGTTCGAGCTTTATGTTGTGAAATGCCTAAACTGGTGAATGGACTATTATTTTGTAGGATTTGGGGTTTTGTTTGTTTATTTCTTTGGTTGGTTGTTTTTAATAGATATTAAAAAAGGAAAAAAAGAAGTAAAAAAATAAGCTCTCTAAGGGTTTATAAATATTGATAGCATTGGTAAGGCTGATATTAGAAAACTATGCAATTTCAGTATTCACAACTTCGAAAGGAGGTTAAGAATTGGAGATGAGGTAGCTAAATCCTTGGAAATTATTTGCAGTCTAGAGAAAATGTCTTGCAGTGAAAGATGCAAAGGGTTTCATGTGTTGATTTTTATATTTTTTAATGGTTTTTTAACTTACTTACAGATATTATCATAGATGGAAAATACAGGATACTGAGGATTTTAAAATCTAGTAGAGAAAGCCATAATAAGATTTATGGCTGCAAAAAGAAGCCAGAAAAAATCAAATTAGGAATAAAGCATTTTCTAAAAACAAGTGGCCATGATTAATGAATGGAAAAACCCAGCAGGAAAATTAATTTTCTGTTTCTCAACATCTTCAAATCAAGAGAGGATGTCTTTTTGGAAGCTATGATTTTACAAAATGCAAGGCATGTTTTTGTCACACAAGGATTGTTGGCTTCAGCACAGGGGTAAAGGGTGAAATTTACTGTCCTATAATAAGTTAGTAGGGTTGGATGCTCCAATGTTCCCTCTGGTTTAATTCTAATTTTTATTAATCTTTTATTCTCTTAGATATGTGTTCAAGAAAAAAAAAAAAAAAAAGCAAAACAAGCCAAAACAAAACTTTGGATTACAGATAACTCTTATTAAATGCTTACTATCCAGCATAGCTCTGGCTTTCACCTGTTTTCTAGGCCAGGCAATTTTTTTCCTGTGCTCCTATGTTAAATTTCTGATGTCACAGTAAAATTCTTGGAGCACTGAATTCAACATTCTTGTTAATTTTAATAAGAAGCAATTACTGACAATGAGTAAAAATTGTTCTATGTTCATGAACATGCTTTTTGCTTCTGTAATCTTGCTAAATGAATGTGTGCCTTTTACGTCAGTTCTGCTCCCAAGTCATTCCAATAAAGATTGTGATATGAAAGCGAGAAACTTAAGAATAAAATGTACACAGAATCATTATTAAAAATAATAAAAATACAACAAGAAGAAAAAAAATGAGCTACTTGTATCTATTTTTAAGGTGCAATGAAGGCTGACATTTTAATGCTTTACAGTTTACTTATACAGGTAAAGATGTTCTTATCAGTTGTGGCTTGATAGGGCATAAAGGCATAAAAAGAAATTACTTTGCAGATAAATAGATAATGTGCAATCTATTTAGGAAGAGCAACCAGTTGGATCAAACCTTGATAATTGATTATAACCCAGCTAAAACCTAACTTAAGTGTTGTAGTTGAAGGGCAAAATTATTCTTCTAAGATATTTCTATTAAATTATTTTTTTTGAAGTGTCCAAATCATCTACGAGCCTCTTGGTTTATGTTACCAAACAACCTATGTGCCTCTGAAAATATTACCCACCGATATTAAGTAACTGCCTTTTCTGTATTTGTTATGCATTTCACTTCAGCCTTTTCTTCTTTAATTTGCCCATACTGAGAGCCAACTACTGATTTCTATAAGCATTTTGTTATTGTCAGGGCAAATATAAAAGTGATTTAATAGTACTTGGAAACCAATTTTTGTATATGTGGCAGCAAGAAAGAGGATATTCTTTTTCAGAAAACATAACATATTTAAAATAAAACACTAATAATAAGAGTATATTATAATGAAATGATACTTCCTTTTGATTAGTTTTTAGATGAGGCTATCCTCTGAATCACAAAGAAAAATATCTGAATTTTTATTCTGTGGTCCTCTTTCAATAGCCTCATGGTCAGATTTATATATTCCAGCCTCTTGTCAGCACTTCAGCTGAACATTTCTGTTTCATCTGCAAATAGCTAGGATGATAATAATTTGCTACATGTCCTATCAAGAGAAAAAATGTCAGATATTTCCCTGCATCTGGGATAAGGAACACGTGGGAGCTATGTATACTACTTTCTGATGATGATGTTGAGCTAGGATTAATGATAAATGAGCAATGAACAAATTAGTCAAGCATCCATCGGGAATGGGGTAAACATATTTGAAACATAAAGATAGTTTAGGTGACTCCTCAAGGTTCTTTCCAGATCTGTCTTCTATTATTCTATGGTAACACATAAGTCCTTTGTCTCTTGTTGTTTTAGGCTTTTCTCTAAGGGAGCATCAAGGTGATTTCTCTAAAATGATATTCCACATGATTAATGACCCTGAAATAGTACTAAGATGGCTAAAAGTGGAAGTATACAGGCAAAAATTTCAGCTACAAAGGTGCTTCTGCTCACTTCGCTGAAGCAGCTGAGTATATGGGTCTCTTCAACTTTCACCTCCAAACTGTAGTGAGCTCATTCTCAATATTTCAAGTGCCAACGTGGATGAATTCCAACACTGGAAGCACATTTGAACTGGCAAACTGATGGCTGCCATCAGGCGTAAGCACTTGTTATATCAAAGCTTTGGCACATTATTTATGGAAGACTTGTTCTAATGAATTCTATCCACACCTACCAGATGTGCAATCCAGTATTATGCCAGCTGTTTACCAGAACACTTGATGTCCAATAATATCATGAGTATAACATGACATTCAGTTTTAATGCTGCTGAATAAGGAAACTTTACCTCAATATCTTCGAAGAAAAGGAAAAAGCAGTGTTCTCACATATCCTAATTCAAAATGTTAGTGGAATGTAAGCTAGTGTTTGCATTCTGTTAACATGGTGCATTCCCTTAAGCACGTGTTTTTCTGTGCATATGGCCAACCCCAACTGAATCTGCACAAGGCTGTCTGGTGTTCATAACAAATAAACTTCACACATAAAATCTGTAGAACAATAAAACACACACACACAAAATTATAAAGGAATATGATTATCTAAGTAATAGTCACCATTATCTGTTTATTTAAAGAACAGGAACAAAGGCACAGTTTCTAATCACATTTAATGATTTTGATTCACATTGAGAAGACTTCCCCTCCATCAGAGATCCCCTTAAAATTAGTGGCATCTCTGACAAATTCAAGTTTTACCAAACATATGTGAAGACAGCAGATACTATTCTGCTTTCCTTTTACTTTTTTTTTTTAAACTTAGCTTATGGAAATAGGATTTTCCAAATAGACAATACCCTATTTGAAATAATATTTCATCATAGAACATTGAAATATTTTAATAGCAATTATCCAAATTCTTGGGCAGGAGTATTAAATTTTCAGGTTCATAACTTGCAATGCATTGGCTTCATGGTCATTGTCTTTACAAATACAATACTTTAGCAATAAGAAGAATTTTTCATTCTATTAAGATCTATTTAAAGTGGGGAAGGCAACAAAGACTTCTTGAAAGTGTTATGCTTTCTGGGATGATAAATATTTGTGATAACCTTTTTGGATTTATAACTACGTAAACCACTGACATATCAAATTAGGAAGAAATACAATGTGCTAATAACAATCCAAATATACACATATGTTAAAACTTCATATCTTTATTTTTTTTCAGAACATTTTGTTTATATATCCTTATTTAGATAATTAAAATTACAAACAAGTTACACAAGAACTGCTTTCATAGAGAAAAATCATGACAAAGCTATTCTACATTTAGTCAGTTATGAGGTAGGCCCCTAAAAAATTCCTTCTTCAAACTGCTCATCAAATTAAGAGTTACTAGGTGTTGATCTCAGAAAATAGAGTCACACAAAACCCTTTTTAGGGTTCAAATATTGCTAAATATGCTAACATTTCCTGCATAGGTCTTTCATTTGAACATGTATTGTTAATGAAAAAGAGTAACTGCTGCTGATGTGACTGCATTGAAAGTTCTAGTTTGTGACATTCAAACTTGCTATTCCTAGAAGTAAAGCATCACACAATGGTATAAATGCATAGCCATATGTTATGTGAATACATCTACTGTGGTTGCTCAAAGAGAGGGCATAAAGCTAGTTATAAAATATTACCTTGATATATATTTCTTGTAGAAATAGCAGTTATACTTGTAATCTATTTTTCAAGTCTTTATTTCCCCTGTGGTCCTGATTCTATATCAGACCCATAGGTTGATATATTGAAAACAGCTTCAGATTAATATTTCTGTGTTGTAGTATACCATTCTGTAAAAGCATTGTTAGAATTCCAGCATATCAATGGTGTTTGATAGATGGACAATACTTGGCAATGTGTGTCAATGCCTTTTATACTACTTCTGATTGTAAATATATATATGAAAAAAGTGAGAGATCTTGGTACAAAAAATATCTTTCATTGCCAAAACAGAATTTCCTCACCTTTTTCTGTCTTTTCGTATTATTTCATTGGCAGCTGTGATCCAAAACTTACTGAAGTCAGTAAGGTTTTGAACTGGTTCTTAATGTGCCAAGGCATGAACATATTTTTTATTTTTAGATGATCTCATTAGAGAAAGGGTACTGTATAATAAAAGAGACAAAAAAAATACCCGAACAACATTGAAGGCAAATGTAAATCCACTTATCTGAACATACAGTTAAACCACACATTATACTTCATTTTGGACCATAACCAACCTAGAACAAGTAGCTACTTCTACCACATATGCACCTGCTTTTCAGTCATGGTTAAATAATTATGTATATTTAATTTCTCCAGAACACTTTGAAATATGACATCAATGATTTCAGTCTTATTGAAGAGTTATGACTTCCCTACTTTGTTGAATATATAGCACAGTACATTTCCTAAGAAAACATCCAAAAATATGGATGCATATATGACATTAGTAAAATAACATTTGAATTTTTTTTATTGCTTGGGGTTTGGTTAACATAACTGAGGTTGCGACCCAGGACAATAAATTCTGAATAAAAAAGTTAAACCAGGTTGAATAACATCTTGTTAGTAGATTCTGAGAATAGAAACTCAATGAATGAAGATTGTGGGCAGGAAGGGGAGGGGAGTCTGGTTTGCAACATATTGCCTATTAATATTATTAGTGCACCCATGTGATGATTGTCTCCATCTATTTCAGCAGGTTGCCTGGAGACAACTTAACCTGTCCTAAAGACCTGTGTATGATATGTGTCCAAACACAAAATCCTCAAGCTCACTTTGAACTCTTCAGGAATACTGGCAGACAGTCCTTACTTGCTAATCGCACAATATGCAAGTAAAAAGTTGCCAAGAGCCAGAGCAGATTAGAAGTATCGCCCAGTCAATTATATGCTTGCACAGTACCCATTTGTTAGAAACCAAATTTTAATAAACATATTATTTTGCCATTCATCCCCATCAACTTTGCTCATTCTCAACAATGCAAAAACTATCCCTACCCTAAAACTTCTCTCTTTGGACACATTTCCAAATATGTAATAGAAGATCATTATTCATTCTTGTTGCATTGGCAAGTACATCTGCTGACAGCAGCCAGAGAAAACTGGAGCTTCCTGTCCTCATAAGCTTTCCATGTGCCTGCTAGTAAGACAGCATACTCTTCCATTTCCAGATATTACCAGTCATATCCAAGAATATAATACAAAAATAATGAATGCAACAACAAAGAGGAGGAATGTTGCATCTTCTGTGACCTTAGTTAAAAAGTTGTTCTGTCATCTTCTTGCAGGGATTGCCAAAGTTAATGCAATTTAATAGGCTTGGGAATTTTTTTTGCTGCTTCACAGTGGAGACCAAGTTGACTTAATAGGTTAGGTGTGTCACTGTGCATTTTTACTAGACACAAAATTGTTGTCATAAGTATAAAAACCTCTAGCCTTTTGACAGCAAGATACGTAGTGTAGATATAAATTTAGTGCACTTCAAACCTGAAAAAGGGCTCACAGCTTTATGGCATATATATATATGCGTACTACCAGTGCTTCTAGGAATTTTCAGGAGGACACTGTTTGCATGTGCTTTTATCTAGCTTTTATCTGCTATTTATAATGCCTTTATCTTTGTATATAAATGTATGTGTGTGGTACGTGTATAAAGAAGAGAGAAAGAAAGAACATGCTCTAAGATTACACAGCTACAGTGAAGTCTCATAATCTTTTATTAATATCTTATCACTTGCATCTTTCCCAAAAGTCATGGCACACCAGGAAAAAAAAAATAGAAAAAGGAGAAAAAGAAAAAAAAAAAAAAGCATCAAGAAAGCAGCAAAGCAAATACATTGTCACAATTTTAGAAAAACATAGTGGAGGCTCTGTCTGCTGTAAAAATGAACTAATAACTTGATAGAAAGTACATGCCTGTTGACATTTAACATTTCCAGGGAAATATTTACTATATAGTCATTGTTAAACACAGACAAAGACTTATTTTTTTAAACCATTTGCTCTGTCATTAGAGTGGACTGCAGCTTACTATAGAAAAAAAAAAGAAACATTGCCTGGTCATTTATTTAGATTATATTATGCCTCCTTTGTATGTAACCCAGTCACATAAATGTCATAATTCTACAGTTAAAGTATTGCCAATAAGTATGACTTGTGTCACCTCTAACAAAGAAGGTTCATCTTTTTTTAGAAAAAGGAATGCATTAAGCCCTCCATAAAGCCAGTGTTAAACACAAAAAGCAAAGTAATACTCCTGAAAGTAGCCTTCTAAGCATGAGGCTGAATCTGGGCTAAGTTGATGCTGTTTCTAGAGTTACCAAACACCCATTCACAAATGAGATATGTGTGGTCATTCACAAATTAGGAAGGAAAGAGTTTTACAGATTAGTAAAGGTTTACAAGTTTACAGGTGAAGATAACTGCAGTATTTTTTACTACAATCTAACCTCTCAGTACCAGTCTCACCTCTTTCATTAAATGTGCAGCTGATTAGAGAAATATCTAATTGATTTATGAATGGATCAGTAAGGAAGTACTTATTTATTTGTGTATTTATTGTTCTAGTTCCTGGCAGAGAAAAAACTAAAAAAAAAAAAAAAAGCAGCATGAAAATGGTTCAAAATGAAAATTATTTCTCTTGTGCTGTGCAATTTAAAGATTAAAAAATTATCTTTTATCATGCAGGTTGACAGACTGTCTAATTCCATCTACTCTGATACTCAGAATTTAAAGCATTTATGTTTAAGGCTGATCCATTCCACCTGAGCCGGTGGCATGAAAATCTGTACATTTCTGGTTTGGAAGATAAAGTTCGTAATGTGTTTAAGACTAATCTCTAACATATGTTTGAAAGTAGCACCTGGTTCCCACCTAAACCCCTTTATGATTCACAGATGGGCCAGGAAGAAACTTCTCATTTGGAATTCCCAATATGTAAGATATGATCTTAGCAAGCCAATACAGTCAGACAGTCTAAATTTTTAATTAAAAGCTACAGTCAGATGAAGAATCTTACTGCAATTAAATCTGTTAATTCAAATGCTTATCCAAAAGATATGGGCATGGATACTAGAGCTACAGCAGTGTGTTAAAATTTAAGTCACTATTTCCCATCCTTACCTCATTAAAGTGGTCTCCCTAATATTTTCACAGTCATCTTCAGATTTATGCCTCTGCAACTGTGCCAAGAGAAAAGCTATAGGTCCTTGGTTTTCTCCTCCTGTGGCTGGATTTTAAAAGAATATGGCAGCCGATTCTGCATTCTCTGCAGTGCAGGTTTCCTAACATAGGTGTACAGTGGACTCAAGCGGAGGAAAAAATTGCTTTCTAGGTTTTCATTTGTTTTAAAATGTAAAGCTGCTCTGGCACATAAAAATAGAACCTATGCTGGGAATGCAGAGGCACTTGAGGAATGTTCCCTTCAAGTGCTAACGTGTCTATATGCTTTGGCATTATGACAGTCAGGTATCAGCTGAATGTGGGCTTTCAGGATCATTAATTTGGACCTAGACACACCATTCCCATTTTATAGCCTTTCTCATGTCTTATTTTGTGAAAATGTTTTTCACAACTGTAAGGAAAAAAATATATATCTTTCCCTGACATTTATGTCATTATTAGGAATGTTGAGTAAAGTGAGTCTCTAGTTTGAATTTTAAAGCCTTTCTTTAATTAAGCTAATTTATTGTTTTTATTTCAAGTCATATAATGTTTCTATCTTAGATAAATAATATGTTGTCTTATATATTTATTTACGAGAAGGTATTGCTGACCATCTCCAGTTTTTTTATTGAACATTATTATGAAATTAAATTTGGAAATAGTTGATTTACTTGAAATGAATAGTCCAGTTTAGTGTTTAATATACTACTGTGCAAATGTCTTTGATGAAAAGTGGTTTTCTTTCTCTCAGAGAAAAATGCATAATCCCAAATCTGCAGTTACTGAAAATTGCAATTCCATTAAATGCACTTAGTTTCAAAGATGAAAAAAAATGAGAGATTCCTTTCAACAGATTCTATTCTAAGTTAAAAGGCTTATTCCAATTTAGAAAACATGAGCATTCCTTCAGAAGGAAAGGAAGAGCTCAGAGAAAAAGCCTGACATATCACGGTATAATGCACCATTGTCTTAATACCATCAAAATAACACCAGAAGCCACTTGAGGATTCTCTGCTGAGCTACAGAGGCTTGTTCACCAATCACTAGACATTCAAATGGAAGGAAAAAAATCCCCTGTAAGACCAGCTAAAAGGCTGTGAATTATTCTTCCTTTCATCTGACAGACTTATCTTAGGCATAGAATGCAGAAATGGATCTGAAAAATAACAGAGCTGCATCCTTATTTTTGAAAGTTACATATATACGTGTGTATGTATATACACACGTATATATATATTTGAAGTTGGAGTCAGGTATCACACTGGACTCCCCCTTTACCTGCCTCACCTCAACTACTGAGTTAGATTTTAGAACTTCAATAGTCTTACGTGCTTTCCTGAAGACCATGTTTGTGTGAATACAAAGGGGCAGAGGGGACAGATTTATCAAAGACATGAACTGAAAGCACATGAAACCTCTGGGCTGGTACTCTCATCTCAGACACAACTCAGTCTTTTCTGTCAACCAAGCAAGATGATGTTGAAGCCAGTGTTTCAAGCAAATCAGTCAGCAGTCAGTGTATAGGCACTTGTTTGCAGGTTCCTACTCATGCCTACATCAACCTACATACCATCATTCTGCGCTTGGCTTTGCTACCTTTTCTACTGCAGGCTGGGGATAAGGGAAGTTCTAGACGTACAGCTTCTGCTTTCCAGCCTGGCAGCAGTCAAACGTGGGGAAGTCTGTTGGAAAAGCACCATGGTTTCTTATTTCTCTGCAAGCCATGATACAGCTATGCACTTTGGATCTAATGATAAGTGTGTCAGACACTTGTAAGGATGCCTTAACAGCTTACTTGAAAATTTAAAAGCTGCTTGATGCCTGTATATGGGCATATACCCTTTTTTTATTATTTGTACCACTGGCCTTAATCCAGTTCCCTGCTGTTGACTTTCTTTTCCCTTCCTGGCTGTTGGACAGATATTTTCAGATAAAGTCTTCTGATGGTATACTAGCTCTTGCAGTTCATTTCAATGTTGAGCTTAGGAATCCCTGATTATAGAAGCAGTTAAAAGTGTGATAAGGACAGAGAATGGGATCAGAAAATGGGAATACTCATTCCCACAATGCTACCTGCTCATTTTGCTGTTATGAAATTTCTTTTTACATGTTTTTCCAAATAATTCTGTGGTGATCTTTTAATTGAATAATATTCTTAAAACCCTTCAGACTTGGAAATAATTATCAGTTGTGAGGGGTTTTCTTTAGCAGCAGCGATATTTTTTTATTGGAAAGAGAAGAAAAGAATAAATTGAATGAATTACCTTTGCAAACAGATCTCTGATTACAGCTGATGCTCTGGGAGTATCACTAGTATTAAGACCAATAAACAATTTGCAAATACTAACCCAAGTTCTAACTCTCTAGCTGCAAATTTTAGGCAGAAAAATTTTTTCATTCTTAATATGCTTTTCTTTCACTTACGTGCTTTTGATATTCTTTATGAGTGGAAAGATAAAATTGTGCTCTGTTTTAGTCTAAATAGGCAATTTTACTGTATTTTTTCACACTTCTCTCAGTACTTATTGCCTAATTTCACTTTGATTATCTTCTTTCATATCTGAATAAGAGAGGTAAAATAAATTGCAATATTAAGACTAGTTATCTTATATGATCCTAAAGGAAAAAACCTTATTTATCACATTTTTTACCATGTGACCATATTTTTTTTGACAGGAGCTCGACCTTTCTTTTTTTTTTTTCTTAATATATTTTCATTTATCTAGATTTGTACTATGGAGAAAAAGACAAAAAGAAAGACATTAACAACTGTCTTCAAATTTAGATTCTTCAGTTTTTCAATACCTCCCATGAAATCTAAGTTATTTTTCAGACATGCTGATTTTCCCACTAATATAGGAACCATTTTTATACTCTTTGTTGTCTCCTTGTGAGTCTTCACCTTCAAAAACAGCAATAATGAAATAAAATATTAAAAAAAAATATTGCTTACAACAAATGGGTGCTGTTTATATTTACAGTAAGAAATATTACTGTACATGTGTTGTAGATTTTTTAATTATATTTGTACAGAGGTGTCAGAAAGATTAGTTACCTGATACCTGTAAAGCTCAATACAACTGTTGAGTGTTATCTAATTATTCCTAGTCATAGAGACCCCAATGAACTTGTGGGCTTTAAAAAAATGTGAAAGATTTATTAATGAATCAGCTACCTATCCTGGCAGAGAGACTGGAACATAGACCTAGAGAAGAATGGCTTTCTGGCTCATTTTTAATAGACTGGGAAGGACAACGTACCTCAAAAAGGGAATGCAATGGAAGGCATTGTGATGGAGACAAAGAAGCACAAAGTCATGGAGCTCTTCCTCAGAATAATGATGGACGTTGCCATTGTCCCCCCTGCTCTGCATTCCTGCCATCACTGGTGGGAGTGCCACTGTGCATGAAGACAGCTGCAAAATGGGGAAATGTTGTGATACCCAACTGAAAGAGTCCAGGGCAGTTTCCTGCAGACAAACACCCAGAACCATTTGAGAAGTCATATTTTTGCTCCTGCCTGGCTTCCATTAACTGTTGCAAGAAAGCACGTTTCCCATAGATCCTGCATTAGATCTCTCAGCACATGCCTCAGCTATAAGAGAAAAACAGTGTACTACATGCCCAACACTTTTGCATGGACTGGCAGATATGACACAAGACATATGGATTATCATGTTCCTGAGTGTAAGCTAGGTATTCCAGTGTCCTTAAAGTACTTCCAGACACTCGTGGTTTATCAATAACTAGGAATCCAATCAAAACTTAGCAGAATCATTCAGTTCCACTAAGTGTACTGACAAGATGGTCACTGAATGTGATACAATCTTGTGTTCAACAGATGATACAGCGACCTGAAAACAGACACCTAGGTTTAGGTATCTTAATCTCAAACTGAATCCTACCTACAGATTTTCTTCCTTGACTAAATGATGGCATTGGATATCCAGTACGCAGATATAAAGATACAGGTTGTTTGTCTTGTCTTTGTTGCTAAATCATGATAAAAGACTGTTATTTAATAAAGTTCCCCTATGCAGCTTTTTTTTGCTGGTTTGTGGAGGAGCTGTCCTGCACAGCATTTTCTGTTTAGCTGACCGCCTAAGGTTTCTGTGTAATCTCCAAATCTGCTGGGTAATAGAGTTCTTGACTGTCCTGTGTGAATCTTTTCTTAGTTGAACACTACAACATGCATGAAGTCAAAGGATCTCACAATGGGTGGCTGTGTACCAGCCATGCTATCTTATCTGCTCAATACATTTTCCTTTTTTTTGGTTTTTAACTTCTTTGTGGAAAATTATCAGCTGTAGCAACCTTAGTTGCTCACAAAGATGCTGTCACATTGTTATAGTATTCTTATAGGGATTAAAAATATTTCCAGAGGTAGTGTTTTCTTCTTTTTGTCCGCTGTCAGTTTGTCAGCTTTTCTGAGCTTTGACTTGCATATCAGGGCTGCTTTCAGATTACCTATATGCTTCCACTACTCAGACAATATTTTATAGAAGTCTGGCTTTTAATGATTCTTCTTGAGGTATGCCAGAGCATGATGGCAATCTTTGGCTAATTATAACACTATATCTAAAACTATTTTGTAGGATGCAACTGTCAGAATGGGTAAGTCCTGTGTTACTCATGTGATGCATTATAAAAGACTCTCCCGGCCATCTTCCAACATTTAAAAAAAAGTAACCTGGACATAAAAATTCATAAGTAAAGAACTACATCAAAAGGTAAATAAGATAAAATGGATGTGAAATGCAAGAGAGGGGAGAATCTGAAGGTCTGACAAAAGTTGAGTAGTTAGGAATATGTCTGCATATATCTTTGCATATATATGCATATATGCATATATATGCATATATCATCTATAATTCCAAGATGCCCAGGCTCCTACTCCAGTATATAAACTTTTTAAAAATAATTTTTAAAAAGGTTACATATGATAGCCAGATATCTCTAAATAAGACTTAAATACTTCTAAATATATCCTAATTATCCTATTGCTCTTTACACACATATAGTTTTCTTAACTTTGTTTCTCTGTGCGTGTGTAAATAAGAAAAAAATAATCTCATTTATTTTTGAAAACAGATCACAAGTAATCATCTTCTGTGTGCAGTAGAAGAGGGAGAAGATGTACAGATGAAAAGGACAAAACTACTGGAACAGATGCGACTAAAGAATAATGTGTAGAGAGCAATGTAGAAATGCTGAGAAAGTAAAAGAATAGATAGATTCTTTTCCCCTCATCTCTTTTGCTAACTGAAAACAAAAAAAAACAAGCAAGCAAAAGAAAAAACCCAAACAAATAAACAAAACCCCAAAATAAAACAACAAACAAACAAAACCCCCAAACACCGTCTAGTTAATTAGGAGAGGGGCACAACATCTAATAGCTCAAAACTCCCAAGTTCCAAACCTGCATCTGAAAATGACTTTGCTGTAACACTGGGCAATTCACTTTACCTCTCTGAATTTTTCCACATGTAATTTGCAGATAAGTATTAAGTATTTATTTGCATTGTAAAGGTTGTATGAGGAAAATTAGTAAATGTATTTGTATTGCTTGATGTTGAAAAGTATTTTGATTTTCAGGCAGGATTTGTTTATTTTGTCTTGTGTATCTTGAATGTTTTTGCTGCGGTTGGTGCAAACGCAGTTGTGGTGTCAGACATTCTGATCCAACATCCTCCCACAGGAACTTTTAAATGAGATTTAAATTAACCAAAAGGGATCAAACCTTGTCCTCTGAATATAATAATCTCCGCCTTGTAAAATTATGGAAAAGTAATTAAAAGGCTGAATACAAGGATCCTACATCATGTTTCCCAGTTCATTCTTGCATGTAACATTTCATGCAAATCAGATTATGTTGTTTGACTTAAAAATTATTGGGCCAGATTCTTAGCTGAACTGAAGTCAATAGAGTGAAGCTGATTTACACAAGCTGTGGGTCTGATTCATGAAATTTATTTAACTTATTCAGATGTCAAAAAAAAAAAAGAACTTTTACAATATAACCTTTTTCTTTTTTGCCTTCAAAATAAGATTATAGCTCTGGTTCATGGTAAGCAACATTCAACTGATGAGATCTATGCAAGAGTACCAAGGGCTGGAGTTTGACTTTAGGCACAACTCTGAGTGAAGAGTGGGCCCACTCCCACCATAACTGCAGGAGGCATTGGAGCTCATAGGCTCAATTCCTCTGGCTAGACCTCATTTATAAAACACATTTTTTACGATTCCGGGGCTTCTTGGGTGTTCCACTTACTCTGATGCATTTGAATTAAGACAACTAGAAAATCTGCCATTCCAGATTAGTCAATGTGTCCACATGACCACCCTACAAAATCTTAACATTTTTTCAATTTATTAATATGGAGAAAATCTGCTGAGAAGTACTTCTTATTAGTTTTACCCTAAGACAGGGGATTGCACTGAGCAAGAAAATCAATATATATGGGTATGAATCATCACATGAATCTGTTGGAATAGAGAACAATTTGCGTGTATATTTTCATTTTTTGAGATGTGGAGTTCACACAGATAAATGAAATGCTTCTGTAATGTATTTGTAAACAAAAACAATTTTCTTATGACCTGCATGTCAAGTAGGATTTTGAATGTAATTATAGTAATTGCTATCTCTGGAGTTTCTTTCCCCTGAAATATAATTTTTATTCTGTTATGAACAGAATCATGAACAGAACAGATGCAGCACCCACAAAGGATGATTTCTGGACTGTCTGAAATTGTAATCCACAAGTGCATTTAAGTTCATAGTACATGTTCTCGCTATGTCACACACTCGCTTTGTATATCCTGGCTGTTGCAAGAAATAAAACTAGATATACAAGGATTTAGTATGTGCTTAACACATCCTCATGGAGACTGCAAGCCTGATCCATCAGGAAAGTTTCCATGACTGTTCCTGTACTTTGCAGATGAGTGGAAATCTCAAATCCACCACACAGGAACATAAAATATTTCTAATTGGATTTGCTGTGAAACACTAGTTAAGTAACTGTGACAGCTCCATGTCTCCAAGGTTAATCCAGAAATAGGAATAACAGTAATAGATTTGCCTCAGTTTTGTGGGGATTTCTTACTGTATTTAAACTATTACCTTGAGGTTTTTCTATCCAGAGGAATGTGTATATGTGCATGCATATGTGTGTGTGAGCATGTGCATGCATAAGGCTGGGAAATCAGTGCTGCAGCACACATATTTAGAAATAGACAGAAATACTTATTAGTATGAGAAATATTTATTAGTATAAGAAATAAATAATTTTTGTCCAACTGTAAGAAGTTCTTGTTGTTGATACTTTAGCCATATTAGTTAGATCTATGTTATCAAGCTGAATAGATTTGTGCAATGATAATCACACATATAGATTTCTTAAAGGCCTTGTAAAGACATCCCTGCATGCCCTCATATCCCACCTGCGCTGGAGTGAGCACTGAGTGTGCTGAGGCACGGATGGATAAGGCCCTTAGTAACATGGTTTAGTGGTGGACTGGGCAGTCCTGATGATCTTAAAGGTCTTTTCCAACCCAGCTGATTCTATGTCGGTGGAAACATATGCACTTCTAACGGCATTGTTGGTTTAGACAAAAGTAGAAAAAAATGTATTTTGAAGACGGTTCTTTAACTTGTCTTTGAAAATAATTTTACTTACAACCATCACAGCTACAAAAATAGTACATGACTGTATTCATTCCACCTTCTAGAGGTGTCAGATATAAGCTTTACAGATACTTTTTGCACAACAAGTCAAATTAAAAATGAGAATTTTTGATCTCCTTGACTAATATTTGCATACCTGGCCAGCAATACTGTCAGTGAAAATAAAAACATTCAAAACTCAAATTAAGCAAACAGCAAACAACTTACTTTACTTTGGGAGTTTAACTTAAATATCACTCCCCATTGACTCTTGAGTCAGTAGATAAGCCAAGATGAAAATCTTTTTTCCTGGAAATGTGTCATCATGATGCTTAACTGAAACACCTCTGGAAGATTATATACCACCTACAAGACCTTTTCTTCCTATATACTCTTTCAAGTTTTGTTTGAACTTATCTGCCCAGGAAATCATTGGTATCCACAAGAAAAAAAACAGTACATCTATTTCTTTATTTATAGTAAAACAAAAATTTTATTCAATATATTGCATTTAACTAAAATTTTTTTAAAAAATTAATGTAAATGTGATTGTCGTCTCTCTTCTTAATTTTGATGTTAAAATATTATCTTTTGGAGAATCATACAGTTTTTTTTCCTCTATTTTTCTAGAGTACAAAATATTGTATGCTAATAAGAAAGAAGATCTAGATGGTTGATCCAGCTGTTAAATCATGCCTACAATGTGCCATAAACAGCCAAAAGATATAAAACAAGAATCTAATTGACCAGTAGTTGGGTACTGTGTGACATTATGTAGCTCTTTTAGCTGGCTTTGTAACATCTCAGAAATCTATAACTTCATACTACATGAGTCAGAATCAATAAACCTGCCATTACAGACTTCAAAATCAATCTTGCCGTACATGCTTTACCCCTTCTTTACTTCTTCCTCTTTTCATTCTACTTCCCAGCAAAACAAAACAAACTGCTGTGAGAATTTATAATCATTTGAGATAAGTAAAACAGATGAATTAGGAATGTGGATTCTATGGACAAAATCACTTACCATTCCAGAGCCAGCACCTGCACCCAGGCTGGTATTCCACCATAGCCATAGTCCCTCATTCCTCTTTCATGTTTTTTTTAGGTTACTGTGACTTAAGTTTAACATTATCAGCCTTAGAAGAATTCAAGCAAAATTGAAAAGCCAACCCTAATTTATCCTGTAATGTCTGCAATTCTTCTATTCTTTGTTCAGAAAACTCATTTTAGAATCCTGATCTCTAATATTGTGACTTTACATTTGCTAACTTAGTGTAATTTTTACCTCCCCAGTTCAGGACTCCAACCTTGTAGGCACTGCACTTCATCTACTTACCTCTTTAACCGTGTATTCAGATGTCTTAAAGCCTCTGCCATACAAATGTCATTGCTCTCCCCCAGGAATTTCATAAGCTCAGTCATTGAAAAAGCAACGTAGGGCATTGTTGTCATTCTAAAAATGTTACTGCAGTTGTGTCACAAGAATAATTTGTTTAACGTCTCTCTGACCTTGTAGCACATGTTACATTATTTGAAGTCCTTACCCTTTCAGGAAAAAGGAGTAAGGATATCCTTCAGATATCCTAGAGAGAAAGAAAGTTAATGAAAAGAACATCCTTGGATCTTTGGAAGTCCAAGAAATCACCTCCATATTCTTAAGGTTAGTCCTAGTTACCAGGTAATAAGAAAAAAATTAAAAATGTGTGTATTGCTAACATTTAAATAACCTAAATGATGATAAAAACTGTCCCTATGTTCCTTTCATAGGGGATTTTGTTGTTCACTCAGAGGAAATCTAATTATTTTGTTGCTAAAAACTTGTCTTGCTATTTAAGTGTCATCTCCAAGGAAGTATACAGACCATATATGAAAATAATTTTAACAGGTTTAAGTATGATAAAACCAAAAATAACCTGCCAGAATAGGATAAGCACGTCTCAAAATCAAACAAGAAATGTGGTATGATCCTTAGTTTGGTTTATTTATAAAAATATGTCATTTCAGTATTTACCAAGGCAATTCTGCTATTAAATCTAAGATTTTATCTTGCAAAATGAGGACACAATAGTATGCTTTGTACGTCATATAGCTCCTGGCACTAACAGAACCCCAATGATCTGAATAGTAATCTCTTCTGAGCACAGATTTCCTGTATTTTCCTTATTATTTATTTATACTTCAAAATAGCCCAGACACCACTTAAGATACAGTTTAATAATCTTGGCTCATACTGTTGAGCCATTAGTGCTCTTGTAGAGAGCATTTTTTGGCATTTATTTTGTTGTGTCAACCCACTGGAACACTTAACAAAGCTTGATAAATGAGAACCTTGAGAAAAGGAGGGGACCAGTTAGCAGGTGTCATGCATTTGCAGAGTTGCACTTGCTACATGGAACATGCAATCTGAGAAAGGTATCAGCTTAAAATGACAGAGAAGAATGAAAAGATTATGATGTATGGCACAATTATATTTCTTGGTAATTTTTCACAGGT
Organism: Coracopsis vasa; assembly: GCA_026283785.1. Taxonomy (NCBI): domain Eukaryota; kingdom Metazoa; phylum Chordata; class Aves; order Psittaciformes; family Psittacidae; genus Coracopsis; species Coracopsis vasa. Next base: position 25,492 of record JANHGB010008573.1, read on the forward strand.
TCTGGCGTAATTTTTGCCCATTTATAGGAGGGGCAAAACAGTTCCTCCACACAAGATGCCATGTCATCCTTAATTGGCTTCTCTGATCTTTCTGAAAAGTGGATGTGGATTCTATCCAAGATTAATAACTGTACATCTGTTAGCATAACAGTGAGGTAGATCTGTGATCAATAAACCTACATAAGTATTTGAAGAGATCAGTGGCACTGGATGAACCTAATCATGTAATTTCAAAAAAAAAATGGGCCATTCTATAAGTCATCTGTCTCTTTATTTTGAAGGTATTTGAATCTGCTATGAAAAATGCTCAAAGCACCCCTTCCCTTCCCTTCCCTTCCCTTCCCTTCCCTTCCCGTCCCTT
>JANHGB010008573.1:25952-74188 GCA_026283785.1 Coracopsis vasa
CGATCTAAGAAGGTTGCACTTTCTTTTCTTTCTTTCCATTCCCCCACTTCCTTCCTTTTCCTTATTTCTGTCTCTTTCTTCCTGTTCCTTCTTTCCCTTCCCTTCCCTTCCTTTCCCTTCCCTTCCCTTCCCTTCCTTTCCCTTCCCTTCCCTTCCCTTTTCCTTTTCTTATAGCTGAACAGATAATTGAAAGAAAATTGCAGAATATTTAAAGAATTTTTCAAATTATCTTTTCTGCTTGGTAGAAATAATACTTTAAGAATGGCTCCATCTCTTATAATTTCTGGATTGAGTCACTTCACTTCCTCTAATTATCCACCGATAGTAGTCTGGGGTTGTTACACAGATTTCTTAATGTGAAAACAATATAGATGTGTTTCTCATGTGTTTTGAGCTTGCTTTATTGTGACAATATCTGAAAGCAAGAGGGAATATGATTCCAGTCAAATTAAATAAAAGATCTCTAACTAATTGCAATAGAACATGAAGGAGAAATTGGAAGGGCTTCAGATTATAGAACACTTTTAGTAGAGACAATGTGCTATTTGTAGTTGTGCTATCAAATACTGATAATGGAAACACAGAAAAGAATGGAACAGTGTAAAAGTGTGCATTTTAGCAACAATGAATGCAATAATATTACCTTTAAAAACTTACCAGAAGTTTTTTTTATTTCATATTTGATACTGTGGTCTCTATGAAGATAAAATTGCCGCTTAAGTACACAGCCTGAGAAATGGCTTCAGAAAACTTCACAACCAGCTCACACCCATCCTACCATTTGATATGAATCATTCCTTTCTTGCACAGGAGAGAAAAGTGCTGTCAATAAAATAAGGTTTTGTCCTAATAGTGTAGGGATGAACTACTTGTCTAGATTAGATTAAAAATCTGAGCTCAAAGAGAATGAAAGGATCTTGTAGATCTAAGTATTTCTCCTTCACACCAAAATACAAACCATTACCAGTTGTTACAAGATTTCAATAACTTTTGATCTTTTTCCACTCTATTCGAAATGTGACAAAAAGCCACTAAAAGCACATCACCAATGGCCAAGCAACAGGTAGTTTGTTTCTTTCAGAGCACCTATAGCTTTTCTGAAAAAATTATCATCATTATCTCGCTTTGCACAGAAGGAATTATGCTTTTCAGTCAATGAGTGCAAGAAAAACTGTCAGGTATATGAATTCTGATGTTCCTTGTGAGTTCTTTTGGCCCCAGAAAAGGACAAATTTAGACACAAATGAATATGCTATGCCACTAACAATGACTTAGACGCTTATAAGAAACAATAATAATTCAAAGGAGGTGAAGAATAGGTCTAGCTGAGCATTCTGTTATCACTAATTAAATAATAGTCTTAAGTTAGAGCTACTTTTCAAACCAGAAAAAGATAAATCCACTGACATAAGAGCAATAAGAAAAGGGTCAATGAGGTTGGTAAAGCTGAATTGTAAGGGAGTTGTTTGGGTTTTCCATCAGTACTACACAGGGAGGCTTCTCAGTGAGGGCTAATCTTTATCATCTTTTCACAACATGAAGAATCTTTTATTTTTATACCAGCTCAACTGGTATCTTGTACCAAGGTTTGATAAAGTCTTAACTACTTTCAAGAACAACAAGCATTTGGCCTTCATGCACTGTTTTTTTGACCTTTAGTGGTGGCCTGCATTTAACTTATAACCACAGTTCTTCAGAGCAGTATATCAGTTTTCTTGTGTTTGGAGGTGAATTTTGATGAAAGCAAAGTTTCATCACTTCTCCCTGAGGATCTGGCTTTTTTTCAAATGTAAGTCACAATGCTTCACATGTTGTCCCTGACAGTAAGTTTTCTAAGCAAAATGTCAAGATTTTCAATATGAAAACAGTTTCCCACCTATTGAAATTGCGGTGGTGAAGGCATGAAAAATATTTCGCTTCTCATAGAAATCATATAGAGTCATTCTTTTTTTTTTTCCAGTAGTAGGTTCAGATTTGTAAACATGCAGCTGCTGCTAACATTCCCTAGTCTGCTCAGGAGCTTAAAGGTCAGCATCGGTTTATGTGCTACATGAAGTAGCTGACACTTACCAAGGTAACTATAGTGACTTATTTTATACTTAATACCTGCAACTTGTACCCTCCTTCATTTTTTTTAAAACAGTATCCTTGCACAACTTCATGAAAAGAGGACTAGTATCTCTTTCTGATTCCCATCTGGGAGGAGTTAATATTTTTGTTCTTTCCCTTGCATCGTTTTGTCAAATGAGTCGTTAAAATGGCATGAAAGACCTTTAAGTTAGAAGTGCTCTAAATTATGTTATTTGCAACGATACTGTTTTGTACAGCTGCCTGGAAGATATGAGCTTGATTTCACACCTCAGTCTCATATTCCTGCCCATTTAAATGAAAACCCATGAATAGTAACTAGTAATTAATAAACCTCTCCAATTTGTCATCTCCTTCAATCCCCAAGAGAGATACTGCTTCCCCCATCAGCACAATAGAAATTGTAAGAAAATAATACAGTTGGATATGGTATTATCTTTTATGTGGTGTTCCTTAACAGCAAGTTATTGCTTGAAGTCTAAGAAAAATTTCTGACAATAGAATGACTTAGTGTGTTCTCTTCCGCCACCTTGTTAGGACTCCTGTTGAGTCTGAAGAGCTATTATATATGCTGTTATATATAGCTTTATATGTTTTTCACAAAGGAAACATGTTTTGTGGACCATTTGTAAGAATGAGACACCAAGTTTTGATCTGCCTCATTGATCTGTCCATTCTTAAGTTAAGGTATTAGTTATTGGTCCTCAGCACCAACGGCTATGGTATTCTGCAACTATGCAACTAGGTGATTGTGGGAAAAACTGTTCCAGAACATGAAATAGACCCAGAATAATCCAGACCGAACACTTCTTGTCAATCTGGAATGGTAAGATTAAGCTTTCAAATATGTCACTGCCTGCCCTGCTTTTCTGGATACCACCAAATTAAAAGAAAAGTTTGCATTTGCACTGTTAGCTCACTAACAAATACTTTGTTACATTGAATGATTGTTCTTTATAAATAGATGTAAGCACATTTGAACATTGCAACATTTTTAATACTTTTTTAAAGAAAAAGCTCTTTATTTTAAAAATGCATATAGAGATAATGTTCTATAGATTGGGGTTTACATACAAATATTTATTCATGTGCATAGAGATCACAGAATGCTATTTCATGCTAGCATCAGGCTCATTCTTACTGCAATGCCTGCCCCTCAACAGAATTTTCAACAGATTTCTCTGCTGAATGTTTTGAACCATATACTATTGGGATTCTATATGTATACAGCAGTGTGGCAATGGATAGTGAATTGAATATTTGGGAATTTAATAAAAGCATCACGAAATTACAGGAAATATTTCATTAAAAAAGACTATTTTTTTAAGAACTATACCATACTCACAATATTTTGCACTTTTGTGAAAATGGTGATTTGAGTATGAAATATATCATACTGTAACATTTTGAAAATTCTGACTTAAAAAGAGTAGGAGTTGAACAGATAATCCTAAATTTAGCAATAATACTTAGACTTTTGGCAAAAAACTGGAGCAAAGAAAAAAATGTATGTTTAAGAATATTTATCACTTCTGTCTTATTTTTCATTACAAGGTCTAAAACTACTTTTTAAACATCAATTAAATCACACTTGTCTCCTTATCTACTTCAAATGAGCAAACTAAAGTTCAGAAAGATAAAATGGTTTCTCTATAAAAAACCAGTACATCAGAGGAAGAGCTGAAAATACAATTCAGGAGTCTGCATGAAAAGACTATATTATGCAAAATCTTCATGATGTACTAAAAAATGTCTTAAATATCAGGGACGTAGATAGTTTTTTATAGATATATATACTTGGATCCAATCTAGTGGAAAAACAAAGAAAAAAAATTTACATGCTAGTGGAAACAAAGTTTCTCTTTATGACAGAAGTATTCAAATCAAGTTTGGGACTGTTTTCCACAAATAACGTGGGTTTGTGTATGAAAATAGATTCTAGAAAATTGCTTGTACATGAAAGAACAAGTGAGAATTTATGGTTTTATATCTTTGTATCTATGTATGAGTATACCAATATATTTATATATACATATGGCCAATAAAATCATGTTAATAAAGCTACAAATATAGGAAGAACAATAGGACTGAACATGTTACCAATGATAATTTTAATGCAAAAATATAGAAAATCAAAAAAGAAAATTTAATCCAGCTATGATCCTGACCATTAACCCAGGGACAGAAACCAGTAAGATGCATTATGTCATCTGAAAACTTATTTTAGTTTTCATGTATGTGAGCAGTTTGCAATATCTATGATTTCCTTTTAGAAAGAGCATTAGTTCTGCAAGTGATTGTAAGTAGTAGCCAAAATTAAAACAATGAGATATATTTAGGATATTTATTGTTGTCAGTAATGACAACAATAAGATCCCCTGAAATCTTTGGTGAACTTAAGACTAAGATTTCAGCATTTCACAAAGTTCATGATGTTCTTGGAGATTTATTTGGCGATGTTATATCTGGCACTATCAAGTGAGCAACTAGCAACGTAACACAGTAGTAACTGCATGATGGCTCTGTTCTCACTGTGAGCTGGACAAAGATTCTTATTTTATGTGTCTGTAACAATTTGTTCTAGTGGTGGAAAAACTCGTCACTGGCAACCACAAAAATAGTATTCATCAAGAAATATTTCTGTCTTGTTAGTTTTGGCAAGTTATCTGAGAAGTTAAATGTGTAAAGCAGACGTCTCTGATTGTGTGGGCTTATCTCATTGAGGCCTCACAGAGTCAGCTCAGCACCCAAGTGTCAATGGCCTTAGCTGCAGATACTGGGTAAGAATTTCAGTGTGTTATATTGCAATCTCCCTTACACCTTGTCATTTCTATCTTTCACACATTTTGCTTGTTTCATATCTCAGTAAAATTTCAGCTTTCCAGACAACTGCCAGCTGCTGCTGCAATATGGCTGGCACCTTCACCCTGATCTCATCACAGTCAGTGAAAAGTTTCTTACTGATTTCATCAAGATCTGAATCAAAGCTTTTGTGTAGAACAAAGCTCATTCAACACTACCTTCTGTAATACTCCCAGTAAATTCCTCTGCCAGAGTCTTGGTCAGATAGTAAGCTTAAAATAAAATTCCTGCTCTCCAGATCCAAAGAGCCAAACAAAAGCCATTTCTGATCTGCCTGCAAAACTCAGCAAAAGTCAGTAACATTACACTACGAGGATAATAAAATGAACAGCTGTGTTGGTTTTTGGTTTTGTTTTATTTTGCTCCTGCCTACAAGTCTCTGTCTATTTAATCAACTACTTATTACTACAGGTTATTTGATAATATCCAGAGAGAAAGTTTGTTGTGCTCAAGGGTCTCAGGTAAGCCTTGTTCTACACAAGATGGGAAATATATAAGCATGCATATATAATACTTTTTCTGTGACAGTCCTTCCATTTGCAAAGAACAGGAAAGTAACTTTATAAGAAAGTATTGGGAATTCTTATTTTGAAATTTACTCTTTCTTTGTGTGTGGAATTAATCTCATCTAACCTTCAGCCATGTACGATCTTAGCCACATCACCTGGGTTTTATCTATAGCCATGAGAAAGAAAAGCAACACATCCAATTCTAAAATAAGCAATTCAGGTAAGTGGAATAATTCACACTCTAACGAACCTTGTCTTTCTGCATTAATTATAGTACCTAAATAATTAACTTAGGCTAGACACATAGATTCTCAGTCCCACTATTAATTTTTCCTTCAAAAGACAAATAAAACCTATTCTGAAGACAAACTTCAATAATTAATGCAGACATTAATGTATATCATTAGATGTATATATAAACATAAAATGTGTAATACATAAACACATACATAGATGTGCAAATACACGTAAATGAACATGTATAGAGATTTATAAACATATATACATATATATTACACACAAACCTCCTGTGTCTATGTATGAGTGATCAGATTTTTTTAGATGTGTTTCTAAAGTCAGTCATTCTGTTTCCCTAAGTATCAGTAAGTAACCTATTCACCTCTTCTTGTTACCTCCTAGGTATTAACTGAGAAAATTACACCAATGATTAAGAAAGTAATGTGGTCAATTTGAATTTGTTTCCTCTTCTATTCGGTCATCCTTAAAAAAAAAACAAATCAAAACCAAAAACCAGCTATCAAAAACCCACAATTTGACATTTGAGGTAATAGTCTGCTTGTCACTGTCTTGTGTTGAGAAAAAAATATTTAAAATCTTAGAAAGATTGCCTTACAAATATCTAATATTCAGTACATTAAAAAAATGTTTCTTTTTGTAGTGATTTTAATGGATAAAGTATCACTTGATTAATTTTGATGACACCTGTGTTCTGCAACAGCCATAATAATGACCTAAAGTTAATCTTTTGATGAGAAAATTCTCATGATAGTGGAAGAAATAGCTCATTAGTACGATAAGAGAAGGACAGTAAATGCACTGTAAGATCGCAATCATCTTTACTTTCAAATTGATTTTAATTTTTTACCAGAGAAAATTATTCCATTCTATTATTCCACAGAAGTTATTTTATGCAGTGGTTTTTCATTTTCAGTTGTAGATCTGAGTTAGATTTGAAGCCAACAAACCAAACAATTTTTAAAATTCCCTGTAAATGTATTTAAATATTTAAATTCAAAGAGTCTTGCTTTTTTTTTTTTGCTTGCATTTTTCCTCCAGATAAATGCTAGCCTTTTACGAGATTGTTATCAATACCAGTAATTGTTAACAATAATATTATTAATACTAATTAGACAAAATGCTCCTACACCCAGAATAAAAATAGGCATAGCTAAAAATACAGGCTAGGTGCTTGTTAGGAAACTGATCAAACAAGCTTAATTATGACCCCCAGATAAAGAGACTGCCATTAAGCCATTAAATTATCACAGATAACACAGACTCTCAGTCACTGTCTGATGATAAATCACAGCTAACAACAGCAAGGAAATAAGAGCTTGAACTGCTAATCCTTTTGAGGTTTGTGATGAGCACCAGTTCCCCTACTGTTTTGCATCTATTTATATTGCACTCTGAACCCCCAAAAGATCTCTGCCTATCTGCAGCTCTAGATAATTTATGCCTATTGGTATGTCACCTCACAGCAGAGGCTGTTATCAGAAAAGGAGTTTTAGGAAATCTGATCCCTTGAAATGCTAATCCTCTGGAGATTACTGCACATAAATGAGTTTTCTGATGTGATTTACTTTTGTTTATTGGTAACAGAGATTAGCACTTTACGATTGCCATTTCAGAGAGCTGCTTAGTGTGTGAATAAAGTGATCATTTAATGTGCAGGATTTTCACATTTAAAGCTGTCCTGAGTCTGGCAGTCAAAAGGCAAGACAGTAATTTTTATTTATATGTCATCTCTTAAAAAGATTTGTAAATATTTTTGCTACACCAAAGGCTGATCTTAAATGCCTCATTCCTTAGACCCTAATCCAGAAAAGCACTTACATTTCTGTGTAATTTTAATCATGTGGGTGACCATAATAACCTTGATGGGATTTTCTTGTACTTACATTCTAGGTGTGCTTAAGTGTTTTGCTGGATCAGGCACCAGCAATGAGATGCTCGCTGGTTTCATTCAGTGTGATGGGTACTTTCTATGCTGAAATAGTTACTGATGAGAAAGAATATATTATTAGAAATTTTATTTAAAAGCTTTTTCCCTACCTTAATGCTGTTGAACTGCTAAGAAATCTTATGTTTTAGCATTTGATGGGGTTATGTGGCTGGTAGTTAAATGTCATGCTTCTTAGTGCTACAGACTAATTAATAACTACCAAAACCATCAAATTCAAACATGCCTATTAGTGTTGAATAATGAAAGCTTGAACTGCAGGCACACAATGCTGCTGAAAACAAGCAGGCTACACACATATAGTTGCTAAGAGTTTCCAATATCTTTTTTTGTTGTTGTACTCAGGTTCAATAGTCAGACTGGATGAGAGCACACCAAGTGACATGACTGATTACTAATTAGCCAAGTGTTCTGGTGGTGGTGGTTGGTGGCAGCTACTGAGATACAGTACTATGTGTCAGAGAGATAAGGAGAGGCAAGAAATTAAGCTGACCTTGAGATTTCATTACATTTAATGTCAGCTAATCGCACCTGATATTTTTAATCCTGGTTGCATTCTCCGTACCAAATCCATTTCCAGAGGCAATCATGATAAAAAAGAAAAAAAAAAAAGAGTTTTCAGAAGTTCTGCACTGCTTTCTCCCTTGGGAAGATGAGCATATGAGCCTGAATGGAAGGAAGTGGGGAAAATAGTACACTCTGTTTTTAAGGGTGACAGAGTAGACATTATATAATTCTGATTTTTTTCTTGGGTCACTTGAGGGAATGCAATTAATCAGTGATTCCGTTAATCTTCTCCAAAAGTATGAGGAGGAGGAAATAAAGATGTTCTCAAAATAAAAACAAGAGATGGACACACAAATTTTTCAGAAAGAACATGTTCTTTATATTTTTACAGATTAATAGGGAAATTCTTGACAAATGATAAATACTTTACAATAAGAAAATGTAGTAGATCTTAAATTGCTTAAAGAAGTTTTTGTTGGTTCTAGATATTGAAATACAATTTTAAAAAATTATTGTTCTGCAGATAGTTATTTCAACAGTGGACTACATCAGGGTTTGAAAAATTCTTATCCACATTAGTATTAATTATGGTTGACAACAGTGCGTCTTCTTTTATGTTTTCCTTAGCTGAAATATTTAATGAAGCATATAACCAACTTCTTGTATTTATTAGGAAACCTGCCTCCAAATGGACCATATCAATTTGTTTTTCTGGATACTTCAGCTTTGATAAGAATTTCTGTCACCTGGTTAAAAGTTCATTTGTAATATTACAGTGGAGAGACTTCCCTGGCTACTCATCTACACCAATGCATGTAGCATGAGCAACAAACAGGAGGAGCTGGAAGCCACTGTGCAGCAGGGTAACTATGACATAGTTGCCATCAGGGAAACATGGTGGGATGACTCGCACAACTGGAGTGCTGCAATGTATGGCTATAAACATTTCAGAAGGGATAGGCAAGGAAGGAGAGGTGGTGTGATATCCTTGTGTGTTAGGGAGTGTTTTGATCATCTAGAACTTAATGATGATGATCATCATCAAGGGTTGAGTGTTTATGAGTAAGAATCAGAGGGAAGCCCAACAAGGCAGATATCACAGTACTTGTTATAGACCACCCATGTTTAGCCCGGAGAAAGGAGGCTCGTGGGAGACCTTATCACTCTCTACAACTACCTCAAAGGAAGCTGTATCAAGGTGGGTGCCAGTGTCTTATCCCAAGTAACAACTGACAGGACAAGAGGAAATGGCCTCAAGTTACACCAGGGGAGGTTTAGATTGGATATTAGGAAAAAATGTCTTCACCAAAATAGTTGTCGAACACTGGAACAGGCTGCCCAGGGAAGCAGTGGAGTCACCATACATGTAAGTATTTAAAAGACGTGTGCCTGTGGCACTTATGGACATGATTTAGTGATGGACTGGACAGTGTTAGGCTTATGGTCAGACTTGAAGATCTTAAAGGTCTTTTTCCAATCTAAATGATTCTATGATTCTATGAGTGTACGATTCTATGATTTTGTTCTGTGACAGTGAAAACATGTTTATGCATTGATAAGAAAGAGAGCTTAAGTATAAAATAAATCAAGGCTCTAAATGTCAAAGAAAAGTCACTAACTTAGGGTGTTGCTTTTATTTTAAATACTTTTATATATATATTTATTTCTGCAGTTTGTAATAAACTGAGAATTCCTGTATGTCACAAGATTTGAAATCAGTACTTTAAAAAAAGTTAGATTCCCATAAATGGTTTCAAGTTGAGATCTCAAACTTTTGGAAACCTTAGTGCAAAGTTATATTACAGGAAAAGCTTTGTTTTTACAGAACTAGAGAAGAGGATTTTTTTAGTCTTTTTTTCTTTTTAGTCTTTAAAGAATCAGTAATTTGAGACACTGGGTCAATACATAAACTAAGAAAGAAAGAAATTAATTATGAATGTGGGAACTAGCCTATATCAGTATAGATACTTAGCCATAGATGATAGTGATAAAGATAGCAGTCATTTAGGGCTTTTTAATTTTTAAAATACTGCATGACAGTTTGATTCCATAGTTTGTGAAGTCTCTTAGTTTTGGCTTATTAGTTCCCAAAGTTCTACTGATTCACAGAAAGATTTACAGGCTTCTACACTGTAATGGAACAGATGGAAATTCTTAACACTTTCTTTAGAAACATCACAAATCTCCTTTGGCAGATAGTTCTCTTTTGTCACTGGCCAGACAGGTACAGCTGTAAGCTGTAGCTTTTGGAAGAATTACTTTTATAACTGCAGAAAAATAAACACAGTACTACCTATTTCTGTTTGGGTTTTGTTTTGGTTTGTTTGTGGTTTGTTGTTTGTTTTGTGTTGGTTTGGTTTTTTTTTCTTTATATAGGCAAGTGTAACTGTTTAGGAAAAAAGTTAAATAAATAAAAAAGCTCTTCATTCCTCCTCTCAAATATCCAAGATGTAACTCAGGGTAATTTCCCAAAGTCCACTCAGTAGTTTCCGAACCCTGAAAGCTCAACATTTACCGGGATAGAGAGAAAGAGAGGGATTGGCACTTCAGCTCTGTACTCTGATGTTAGAGCTCACTGCAGGGAATAGTGGGATAAACAAGAAAAACAGCTACTGTGAGAGAGATGCTGAAAGTCTCACCTTGCAACCCCTGTAGTCCCATGAATAAGGCAATGTTGAAAAATAAATGGATATCAGTACAACATTCACTTGCTTTATTTCCCCCATCTGGCTGTTTCTCCAGTTCACTCAGACTGTTTCTTGGCTTGGTGTGCCACAGCCGGTAGAGGCTATTGCTAAACAGCCTCTTTCAGTGTAAAAGGATGTGCCTAATATGGGTTTATAGCTTCTGTGAGGAGACAGGACATCTAAGAGGCTAAAGGTTATTCCTAAATGCACTTTATGGATCTAGCCCATAGGAATTTCTCATTCTGAAGGTTGTATGACCACTCTGTCAGAACCAGTAGGCAATAAGAAGGTCTAAATTCTACTTTTAAAGTTTCCAATTAATAAAACATAAATGACAATAGCTTGAAGGCATCCCCCCCCAATCCTGAAAAATGCAGAAGTGGATTATAGCAACTGGGCAAAAGATTCCTGGACAAAGGCATGAATTAAAACAAAGGATTTAAACAAAATTACTTTTATTAGTAGTAAAGGGAAATGTGATATCTAAGAACTGTCAGATGAGAAAGTTCGATACAAAATGATTTTTAAAAGTCAAATCAGAAGCTGCCTGTAAGAAACTAAAAAATGATTTCACAATTTTGAATGCCATTGGCAACAAAATGGTGATGAAATTTGATAAAGCAGAGAGAAATGCACAAGGGGAAAATAAGTCTAATACATACAGAGGCAAAGGCTACAACTTTTGCTTGAAAAGAAAAAAAAAATGAATTAATATTAGACTGCTCTCTGAAAACATCAAATCAAGCACTCAGTATCAATTAAAATTGTGAAACAAAATATTTGGATGATTAAGAAAGAAATTGTAAACAAAATAGAAAACATATATATATGTATCACTGTATAAATACACTGTATCGCTATATCACTGTATAAATACATCATACACTCTTATGTTGAATAATTCATGCAGCCCTGGTCATTCTATTTCAGAAGAAAGAAGGGCAAGACAGAGAGAAAGATAGACAGAAGGAGGAAATAAATTCACAGGATCTAGGACAAATTCAGACTATTAAACATAGCTCACACTCCTGATAAGGAAATATTTGAACTGTACATATTGGATACAGAGCCCTGAAGATGTTTGGAAGTCAGCAGCTGAAGGTGTTCCTAATCTGTAGGTGACAGTGGGGGCCTTATAACAACAGGACTGCACCCCTTACCAAGGCAGGACACCTGCCAGGTACAAAGGGCTAAATGGACTTATTGTTTGAGTCAGTGCAGCTTTTCTTACTTTATGCACAGCCAAGTGCCATCCTGGAAAAGCTAATAGATAACAATAGGAAAGAATTGGAAGGAAAAGTACAGACAAGGTTAAAATAAAATAAAATTACAGGCAAAATAACCATGTTGTCCTTTATTCTCAGGATACATTATAATACTCCTTTTTTTTCCTCCCACCCTTTTTCCTTTAATACCATGTGGCTACTGAGGTAGATGGTACTATATCCCTTCCCAAATCATCCATCCAGTTCAGTGTCTGAACTCAGAAGGTAGGTCAAATTGCAGTTTTCAGAGGTTATACTACCTTTCCCAATTGAAATTATCCATTTTTTTGGTAGCAGAGGGTGGGAAGGTGCCACACAGTGGAATCCTCTCTCAGGGCCAAAACATAGGTACATACTCTTCCATATCTGCTGTCATGCCAGAAGCAGGAACAAAATTATGCAAAATCTGACGCTTGGCCAAATTTAACTAGTAGAAATATTAACTAGGTTTTGACACTGCTTTATGCTGGGTCCATTATTGAAAAAAAGTTGTATGCAACTGAGCTAATGAGGTTCTTTCAAATATATAAAAATGATACGTAAAAAAATTTGCAGTCTCTTTTTAATTTTTTTTTTTTTTGTAATGATATGTGGACTGTTATAAAACTTTGAGCTACTTTTGACTGCAAGAATTTAAGCAGGGTAGATCTTGTAAATTCACACCAAGATTAAATTATTTAATTCCAGTATTATTTCAATAATGGTGTAGAGAAATTACTGAGGTGGGCCTGATTCTTCAAGCACTGCTGAGCATTGTGTTAACTCTATTCCTGGTATGTTCTTTAGTAGCTGAAGTTTCTGCATTGACAAAGTAAGTCATGTAAACCTCATTGCTAAAATGGCACCCTGAGGTGACAAGAGTTTAATCAGCTTAAGCAAAATTTAAATTGAAGACAATAAAAGAAAAGATGTACTTGGCCATTTTTGCCCTTTGAATATCCAGGAAGCCACCATATACCAAAATCTTCAAGCAAATGAAGGGTGACAAACCCAACCAGTTAAGAATTTTTGGTAATGTTTCAGCTATGACACACAATTGTCTCCTCCTCACTTAGATGAATTGTCTGATTTGAATCTTATCCAGAGCCACCAAGATATTCTTAAATAAGGCTGTTATCTCAGCAAGACAATACTTAAATCATTCCACTGCTAGAAAAGACTAAAAATGGTCATCCTATTGATAAGCTGTTTCAACAACCAACTTGATATCACTCTGGTGTACATTCAAGATGAATGACTCATACAAAGCTGTGTTACCCTGAAGGAGAAGAAAGATTTATCCAGTGCTGTCCTCTAAAACGTATGAGAAATAATACAATGGATAAGTACCTATAATACCCTAAACATCAATACTTTGCAGTTAGAAGTACCAAGCAAAAAGTGTCTATAAATGCCAAAGCAATAGAATACTCTATTACCATCAGTAGTCTCTCAACTGTCATACCAGTGCACCTGCCAAGCTGTAACTATGTCTAAAAATAATTTCACTGGAGACAGAAAGATCTGAACCTTTCCAGTGTGCTTTCTGATAAACTTTCCCAGGCAAAATGGAAGAGCTGTGAGGAGGATTTAAATGGAGACAGTCTGCAGCAAAGAAGTGATTTCCTGTAAGCAGATCTACTTAATAATTCTTAAAAGAAGCTGGCAAAGTGCCTTTTCTCAGGGAGACACAGAAACTGGTTTTGCTCTTTGCAGCCTAATCTTTAGACATGTCTGGTCACCAAAGCAGAGGAGAAGGAAGTGAGGAAGAGATTAGACTGGCCACTCTGCAGCTTTCTTTCTCCTGAGGAATTCTTACCTTTGAAACCAGGGCAGTTTAAAATGTCTGAGAGACTGAAAATGGAAATTTTCAAGTTTCCTTCTAAAAACAACACTAATTTTTTAGAAGAAAAAAGCAAATCCAACATACTTAAAATAATTCCCATTTTATCAGAAATTTTCATGAAAAATTATAAGATGAAATTTTTAAATGAGAAAAATCCCCACCTATATTTTTCTGTAATACCCAAATGATTATTTTCAGTTTGAAAAGAAAGTGCTTAAATATTTTTTTCCCTGTTTCCATTTCAATGTGAATGTTATAATTTCTGCTTCTTTCTGATGATGGAAGGACATTTTTAAATGTCCTCAATTGGCTGGAATATTACAATTTTGCTGAGTATTTCCCAGCAAGGCCTATTTGTAAGTAGTGGTAAACACTCCCATCAATTTGTCTGCATAAGAAAGGCTAACAGGATGCACTCTGCCATTTGCTACCAGCAACAGCATCAGTAGGAGTAAATCTGTATCATCCCAGCTTAAACTTCTTCCCCAGCAGGATCTTTGGAAATGTTTGATTTAGCTGCTTCTCCTTCTCCTTTACTCTTCTATATACATATTTTGTGTATAAGAGGGGAGCTAGAAAGAAGATGGGGAAGCAGGGTTATATTAGTGTGAGGAGTTTCCAGGGTAGGCTTCCAGGGCAGCTTTGCTGGCTCTTCTCTCCCTAGCAGCATCACCACGTCCTGCTTTGCCATCCTCCTGAAATCATCATGCTCTTCAGATGTGGTCTTTCATTCTTGTCATTAGTCATAATCCTCAGTTTGTCAGGTGTGTGTGCTGGCCTCTCCCATACACCTCTGTTTACTCTTCCTCCTGTTGCCAGTTTGTATCTCCCTTCTTCTCCATTCCTGTCCAAGCTTCTTTTCTACATTTCCATCCTCTAATCCCAACTACAGTCCTTATGCATTTTAAAAAAATGCCTCATAGCGTTCACTGTGCCTCCAAACCAATCTCATGATCTTATGGTTATAACTCTTGCTTTGCTTCCCCTTTCTGCTTCCTTTGTCTCCTGCCATTATTTCATTTCTATTCAGGCTGTCATCTCTTCTGGAAAGGGATTTTTCTTGTTCTCTGTTTTGCAAAGCACCTGGCATGTTTTTGATTCTGTCAAACAAATAATAACAACAGACATGAAATTGGCAGTGCAGCAGAATCCTGATATCAGGAAGTAATAGAGGCAAATTACACTATCATCATCATGCCATGTATATACCACTGCTTGACAAAAATTCTCATCGACTAGCTAGGTAAACATCAATAAACCCAAAGATTCTCAAGCAAACATCTCTAACATGAAGGAAATGTAGTTGTGTTTCACATTGGATCTCAATGAGCCACAGGGTTATACTTGACAATTTCAGTATTGGAAATAAAGGAAATAAATGAATGAGATGCAGTTTTTCAGATGGGTGTTTGGGTATAAAATTAAAGACTGAGAGAAGATGTCAACTCTTTAAAACAGAAGCAGGAAAAGGATGGAATGGGTGTGTTCAATTTAAACTCCGCTTAATTAAAAAAGCATACACACAGTACTTAAATTCTAGCATGTAAACTAATAAATTAGACTCTCCTTTAGCCTAACTGATACTACCAGAAGCTCTCTTAGTATCACTAAAAAGTCTCATAAAACATTTTAGCTGACTTGTCTGGGTCATTACATGATATTAGACATCCAAAGACAAAGTTTATATTACTTATGTTGCCAAAGAAAGACCCCCAGAGCTTAAAAAAAGAAGAAAAAGTTGTGGATTTTACTGTACATTTAGTGACAGTCTAGCCATATGAAATCTCTAAAACAATATAGTTTTAGGACTAATGGATGTAGGCCAGAACTGAATGGAAATTATTGTACATATGGTTAGCAATCTCTTAACTAAATTATTTGAAAATTCCTGGGAGAAAAGCAATTTATTACAGACATTGAGACAAGCCAATGTAACACTAATACTAAAGAAAAATAAACGAGTGGAAGAATGTCCCCCTGCCATACCAACCAATATTCTTACAGATGATTCCAAAGTAGTATCTGCCACTTCAGCATATGGATTAGAGTATTTAACAGTGTGAATCAAAGGGAATATACTCATCCAAGAGAAGAACACTATTAATACATTGTAGCATGCCATACCTCTCTGTTACCAAACTGGACAAAATGGGAGCAGATATTTTATGATAAGCTGAGAAGAGAACCTGACAATATTAATAGCCATAATATCTGAGGCTTAGTAAACAAAAAGAAAAGATAGATGAAACAATCTGATGAAGGGACAGAATGTTTTTTTCTGTCTCTAGTGTAGTGTTCTAAGGACAAATTTTACATAGAGGCAAGGTATTAACTAAGCTAAATCTTGCTTTTATTATGTTCTTCTGCACCTGTCCTTTGAAACCCCAGTAATGCAAGGAATGTGTGAGAAAAGAATGCGTGAGAAAAGAATGCAACAAAAAGGAACTCTGAGGAGAAATCCTTTCCAAAAGGAAGATTTTTTTTAACTTTGATATTTTCTTTTTTTTTTTTTAAGTCAAGTATGTCTCTGAATCAGTAGAAATTATTGACGTGAATTTATTCAAAGCTAAAGGCAAATGGTAGTCACAAATAGCACTTAGATGCATACCATTTAAATCTTCAGGTTACATTTATATTTGCTCTGTTTCAGCTGACATCTTTTGGCCAGCACCAGGACAAAGGTCGCTGGATGATGAGAGGGTGCACGTATACTCTGGACTGTGGCATAGCTTTACTAGGCTGCACCTAGTTCTCTCTGCCAGAGAGTTTCACCAGAGTAGAAACCAGGTGCAAACTAACAACTATGAAACATCAACAAATGGGAGATGGGGATGCCGGTGTCACACTTAGCAAATTTATTCTATAATTTCTTTGCATCTGTATGACCTAGCTATTATCATAATGCTTCACTTCCAGTTGCCCTGCTGTCTAATGTCATTCCAGGCCTGAATTAGATACTTTGTCTCCCTAGAAAGAGATAGAAACCTAAAACAGTTTGGAGAAACTGAAAGCCAGTCAAAGACAGTGGATAAATAGGCTGATGTTTATCCTTCCTGCTGAAGTAAGTACAGGCTTCATTTCTTGGTTGGAAGATCTTACAGACTGGCTGAATTTAGTACTCATTTACCTAGTCTCTGATTCATGCCAAGGCCATACCTGTAGTTAATAATGGGACAAAATTAGCACACACTCATTACCACCCACAATATAACTTCCACAGAAAGAAAACCCAGTGAGACCTAGTTCTCAGAGGGTCCTGGGTAAGCCATCATGTATCCTAGCAGTAAATCTGGATGTGTCCCGAGGAAGCTCTTTTCAGGGATTCAGAGTCCTAAATCTTTTCCTAAAGTAGATGACTAAATTCATCCTTTCAACAGGAAACATGTAAAAGGAGGATCAAAGAGGTCATATGCATTTTATCTAATAGTTGAACAATGGCAAAATGATATGCGGAAGTGCGGTGCATGCAGACCAAAATATTAGCTCTTCTGGGACATAACAGGCCACTCAAGCTCTTCCATGAAAATATTCCATTTTATTCAGTACAACAGTCTTCTCATTCTCAGAGAAGCGGCATAAATATCAATTTTAGATTAAGAGGGAGGGTATTTCTGGAAGGTAAAGGCGCTTCAGGAAGGGAAGAGATTGTACAGTGCAGGAAGAAATTTCAGAGGTAATTTTGGGTTAGTCTTAGCCTGATCAGCCTTCTCCCAGGCAAGCAGCTGCAGCTCAAAGTGTGTGGCAATATATGAATACCTACAGAGTCTCTCCCTTTCTACACAGATGTTGAAAGTATCATGTGGGCCTTTCTGTAATACTTTCTCACAGCCCAAAGCTGTAGAGCCAGTCTTATGCTTTCTATCCTTTCTCACCCATGAGATATGTAAAATTTCCATGTGTTCTCAGACCAGAAATATGCCATTCATCATATCACAAAAAGATAAGGTGAGCCTTCCTGTAAACTGAGGTAAAAGGATGTCAGAGAGGTGTTACATTTTCATCAGCTGTGTACCCTGAACTATGGGTAGCCACAATTCAGCTATCAATAAGCATGAGGGGAGTTGGTTTGTTGGTTTGTTCTGGCAGTTACACTAGACAAGGAGAGAAAGGAACCTTGGTGACAGCTGGATGTCACCTCTGTGAGGTATCTTCATAATTTCAGCAAATGGCTTCTACTGATTTACATCATGTTCACCTGCTCACTAATGCTTACTGACCTTAGCAAACAAGGTCTTTCATCCCTGAAAGGCCTTAAATACAAAACCAGTAGCAACAACACTATAGAATTTGAGGTCTAAACACTGCCAAATGTAGAATACTGTTTTGCAAAAGTATGATGTGATGGCTCAATGGCAGATGTACAGCTGCATAACTGTATGCTAAGGTATGTGTTTTCTGTTTCTCTGGTATCTAAAGTGAAGTAGTGTTAGTTTAGACCCGAAAATTTAACCTTAAATATCATGTGACTACTTGTAAATGGATTATGATATATATAATATCTACTCTTCTAGAATTTTAAATTTAAATAACTTGACAGCACTGGGTGTTAAAAAAAAATAAAAAAATCAGCTTTACACAATCCTATTTCAAAATATAACAAAATATAAGGGTAAAAATGGTATTAGATGCTTTGAAGGCTTACTTTATCTTTTTTTTTTTTCTTTTCCATAGTTATTAAGATACTTTGCTATACTCACAGCAGGTAATATTTCTAGGGAATATCTTCATTCTTTTTCAGCAAATAATTCAGAAGCAGATAACACAGGTAAAGCATTCATTTCCATATGACTTTCACTAATCCAGCTGTATTAATTTCATAAAATCCATAAGAAATAGGTTTGTGATAGTAAAAACAAATGAGAAGAGACTTTTCCCAATTCATTACAGGGAGTATAAAATCACAGAGGTAGCTCTTTCCTCTCACTGCCCTGAAATAGTCCCCTCACCAGGTGTTTTGATTTCTGCCATTCAGCTCTCTCTTAGATTGTACTGCCTACAGAAATATTTTGATATTATTTTAAACATATTCAATCAGCTTATATCATTGGTGTTACTGGGCAATTCCCAATAACTTGGCACTCCACCCAAAACAAATCCTTTTCTTTTGTTGTCTGCACCCATCTTATTCTTCTGCTGACATCATATGGAAGCATCAGTACAGCCAAAAACAAAAAAAAGAAATGGTGAAGACTTGGTCTAATTTTGTTATAAAATTTTTTTTTTCATTTGTTTATTCTTGCAAACTCACAGATTTTGCATTTTGTGGTCTAGTTTCAGTGACAGTGACAGACAATATCTGCTACCCAGAAAGTTCCATACTTTGATAAGTGAAGTGTTTTATAGAGTGTGAATAACTGCACACACAGACTTCCCCTAGACCCACCTTTTTTACTTTCTAAGCAAAATCCTACCCACCACTTAAAACCTGCCATTTCTGAATGGCCTTCAGGAGGTATCTGGATGATTTTAGTAAGTTTATTCCAGGCAAATCAGATTTCTCGTGTAATTTACTATGCGCAACCTCAGTGAGAAAACACATTTAATTTATGACTGTGACTGAAAAGAACAATCTGGAGAGGGCTAATCTGAGATTCCTGAACCTTCTTGCTCAAGGTACACGTGCATTCTTGGCATAGGCTGGTTTGTTCCTGAGGAAATTGAAGCATTTTCCAGCAGACATCTTGAAAACGGACATGCAGCCCTTCAGGAAGCCAGTGGAAACTGGCATAGTAAGACAGGTTGAATGATAGTCAAGAAATTGCCGAAGTGATGTTTCCACAGACATGAAATGTGAGCAATCAACGTGGATACATTCTATTATTCTTCAGTCTAGCCTCTTTCAAGCCCCATTTTAATGTACTAGTAAAACTAATAGATCATTTTTCTTCTCAGTGAGATGGCATCTTTGGAGCAGGAAGTTTGTTTCTTAATGTAAAAAAAACCTCATGGCTTTCTTGGTAATTCTGAGGAAATGATCAGAGGATAATTTATATAGCATTCAATAAACTATACAGACTCTTCAGCAGTCCTGTTTCTGGCTCAAAAGAGGAAGGCCTTAGTTGTGGATGTGGGGCTATAATGTCTCCAGTATATAAATGACTTGAAATACTCAGACTCATGGAAGTCCAATATCAGTAGCACACAGAAGTCTTCAGGCATAGCTATGGCTTAAGCACTGACTGCATTTTTCAGATTTGGCTATATTATGATTCATCAGATAATTTCCAAGTTGTAGATTTTCGTTATTAATATTATTATTAGCAGCACTGTTCTACAATTGGTTATTTGATTCAATTAAGTCCTTAAGCCTTGGTCCATGGATTAATACATTTTCTGTTCCCCATTTAGGTTTTCTGGCACTAGGCATTATGTCTTATTTTGTCCAAAACTCATTTGGCTGGCTCCACAAGTTTCACATGGCTGTAGCACATCTTTTTTCACAGTCTGTCAAGGCATGAACTATTTTTTTTGACTTGTGGTTCTTTTTGGTCACTCTAACTAGAGATTAATTTCACCCAATTTGTGTAGGATCAGTGCTAAAGTCTGCTATCATTACCCCAGACTGAAACTACTGTAAAACCTTCCAAGAGTAAATAGCATCAGAGTTCATGTTTTATTTTCAGGCTTTTAATGCAAAATCCTCCTTTCATGTCTCTTTCAAGTCTGCTTGAATGAGCTGTGTATTACCAGTTGCTTTACCATCTGTCTCAATTTAGTGTCTTTGACAAATTCCAATCTGTCCTGAGGAAAAATCAGAGTACTGAAACCATTCCACATTAGATTATTAGGTATATTTTATTAACAATGTCTCTTTATCGAAACAAAAAATCTGTACACTCCTTAACTCTCCTGCCAGCAAAGTCAGTGGAGCCCTACAACTTAGACTCACACATTCTGAATGGCTTCACACACTTCACTTTGCATTCCGTCCCATCTTCTGAATTTTTACCAGGTACAAAAGTGGGTATTTTCCTCTTTAAATTTTAACCTTTCATAATCTCTCAGGACACTACCTACACAGTCTTATACAGCATATAAACTCCACTAGTCCTTTCACTTTTAAACTGCCCAATCCTTACCCACACTGAAAGTGCACTGAGAATTTCACGGTTATTATAAACATGCTGATTTTGTTCCTTAGCCTGTCCCAACAGATTTTACTGTGTTAATTATCCTAACTTTAAAATCTCGTAAAACCAAATCCAGAAAGGAAAAACTCCCACAAATGTAGCTTGCATTCTGTCACAAGTCTTTTGTCAGGATATTGCAGATTTTACGCCTATGGTTTAATATCTTATATTTTTCAAATTCCTGTATGGAATATGTTACAAAAGTGGGGAGCCCAGTCATACTCTGGGTTTCACAGGTTATATGTTGGATTGTTTTCTTCCTTTATTTTTTGTATGTGGTCGCCCATCTCCCCCTCCCCAAACTTCTGTATCCCCCTCACCCCATCCCTCCACAATCCTTCTTGCAGGAAATTTAATTACAGAACTGCCTATTCTCAAGTAAATAGAGGGCTGCACTACGCAAACAATAAAGATCTCTGTTTGAAAGTAATTGTTGGCTATGACTGACAGCCCTTAAGGGAACAGGAGAGAAAATATATGCTGCTGCCCAGAATTTCTTGTTTTACTAGAAATTAGTTTGAGGCTACGACTTTTGACTAGCATCCCAGATCTACCATCTATCCATTCCAAGTTAGTGGGGGAAAATATGCCTTTTTCTACATATCAGTTAATTAATCAGAAGTACAATCCTAACAGGTCCTGATGATGCAGAAACCCTGCTGTGCTGGTTGCTCAGCAAATCATAGCACCAACTGCCTCAATACCCCTGCAGCACCTGCTGCTGGAATTACTGTTAGGAAAGAATTTGTATTGTACTTTTCTTAAACTGGTCTTGTCATCCTGCCTGGGAACTGTTCTCTTCCATAAACATCCCAAATGTCACTTATTTAAAATAAAACAAACCAACAAACAAAACCCACCAAAACAAAATGCATATCATGAGCATATCAGTTTCTAACTGCATGCAGGGAAGTAATTCATTAAGGATGTGTTAGCTCTAACATGTCACGTATATATTTTTAAAAGGTGGAATGATCATTTCTGGCCTTCACTCCACACACACAGCCAGTGGATGGCTTCATGCCATTACTGGGCAACTGAATGCTGGCTGAACCACCCTTGTAGCAGAGTGTCTTGGCATCACTTGGTATTACAGCTGTAATGACATGATCATCACCCTTAGTAGTAACCCAAAAGTCACAGAATTTAAATCATTCTCAAAATTGCTATATATGAATTATTTAGAAAGTTAAGGACAAATTATTATTATTTTTTTTATTTCAACTACTAACCAATAAATGTAAAAAAATACCAACAACAAAATAAAAATAACCCTCTTTATCCCCCACATTGAAGCAATTGGTTTTGCAACATTCAAAACAGTGGAAACTATTTACCATAAATTACTATTAGTGAAGAAAAGCAAATTTAATTTTAAATCATGTTTTTCAGACTCCCTTAGTGGATGCCAGATAACCTCAGCTTAAACAAATATAAAACCCCCTCATTTAAAATGGAGAATAATACAGACAGAGCTCAATTATTGAGATATTAAGGGCAACATTCAATTTGAGATACATTTAAGCATCTGTGCCTCCTGGAGACTTTTACATGACAAGGCTTTTGATAAACATGTTTTTGCAAACAGCAACTATCATATCTGATCACATAACCTCTCTATGAAGCAGTATGTCAGCAAATACTTCTGATTATTTAAAATATTAAATAATTGTAATTTACTAGGCAGGTCTTCCTCAGAACAATCACAAATTTTTCAAGAATTAATACCCATATACGAAAAGCATTTAGATGATCTGTTACGAATCTCTGAATAATAGTTTAAAAAAAAAGCAAAATCACCCCTCTCAGTAATAAAGCCCAGTTCCAATACATTCTGGGACATACTAGTAGTGGAGGAGCTGCCTTTCTACAACACTCAGCTTGCAGGGGAAACTGCAGCTGCTAAGGACATACAGAGTAGGAATCACCTCACCTAACTTTAACTATCTAGACATTAGACTCCTAATTTAAGGTAATCATCTGGGTTCCCTCTACAGGTAATGGAGATAAGCATTCCCAGAGCGAGATTCATTCTGTTTGTCTTAGGCATCGTTCTTTTAGATGCTTGTAGATGGATAAATTCAAGAAAGATCAGCCTCACTGACAGCCTGATAATCTGCCTTAAGCGATGCATGATTTCCAAATTCAATAAAATTAAGCCAGAACTGAGATAATGTCTTTATTTCGTTATTTAGCCTTTAATTCTGCCTCTGACCCAGCTTTTTCTTCAGTTCCTTCCATGACCATCAACTTTCTCTGCACTTTTAATTTTTCTTACACTGGACTATGTTTTTCTGGAACCAGGAGAACTGCAACCAACATCAATATGTTGCTGCTCTACTAGTTACAAATCCATTTACACACGTGTTCTAAATTGAAGTAATGTTCTGAGCAGATAGATACGACATGAGTATCGACAGCTATTGTGCTTTCTGGGTCTACTCTATACTTTTCAAATGTGTAAAAATCTGTGACAACATTAAGGCAGTCAAGGTATATAGATGAATGACAAAATATATTTATACAACAAACAATAAGGAACTCAAACAACAAAAAATAAGGAAGAAATATCATTAGGGTCCTCACTTTCGCATGTGTGAGCCCAGGTCACCACATGTGCTTAGAGGCCTCTGTGCTTCAGAATATTGAAAAATTCCTAAAGGTGAAGCCTGGCCTTAACTCTCTTGCATTTAGGGTTTGTGGATTCTCAGCAATACCAGCATTGCTGCATCGCACCTTTAATCACCAAGCCCTTAGAAACAATAGCCAAGATTTGTAAGGAAGAAGGTGTCGGAACTTAGACTCCTAAATTCATAGCTGGGTGCCTAAAGTAGCAGTACAACTGACAAGCACCCTGTGCAGCTGCCCACAGATGCTCATCCCAGTAGTGAGGCACTTAGCATTTGTTATAACACAAAATGGGTGTTTATTAATGAAAAGTGTTCCAACGGCTACTTGAAGTGCCTTGGCTGAGTGCTTGTGTGCACTAATTTCGACTACTGGGCATGCAGTCTACTCTGCCTCTTATTTCTACAGCATTTCTAGAAAAAATTAATTTTAATAGTTAAAAAACTGACTTGAGCTGCATACAAGAAAATAACTCCATTTCTACTGAATGACAATCTAATATGAAATAAGAATATTCACCTTTTTTTCTTACTCTGCCCAAATCCAGGCAATAAATTAGGCTTCCCAGCATGACTGTAAAGTGCTGTATAAACAATCATATATGGACACTGAAAAATAACCCTTATGCACATTGCATTATAGTTTCAAAAATATATTTACAGTCTATTACAAAGATTACAAATGGAAGTGTCTATGTAACGGGATTATGTTATTTAAAAGCTTTTTACAGATTTTCTTTAACAAAAGCAGGGGGAACAAAAACTTAGTATAACCAAACTGCTTTTTCTACGAAACAAATAAATAAAATGACAAATATAACATTGTACAGTGATCTAAAAAAGGGGAGAAAAAAGTAGGATGAAAATGACGCATTTAAGTTTTTGATAACTATCTTTGGTCCTAAATGTGGGAAAACACATTATGTAGCACTGAATATACATGTTCGTCTGTGATGCTCTGCAAGTAAAATAGAAAAATATAGTGCATTTTAAATGTTTTCAGAGCTCACTACACATAAATATGTGTACAAAACAAGACAGTATAAATAAAATTTACAAGTTTTACAAAGGAACATTTACAGAGTTTTTCTTTTGTTTTTATTTTTTTTGTGTGGATGCCCACATTATCAAACAAGACCAATTTATGACTGATCCCTGGGATCTTTCTCTATCAAAATCAATAGAAGCAGCCCAATTCTCTTTGGAAGTACAGCATTTCATTGCTGGGGTAGTTCACAATTTTCTGATTTTTTTTTAAAGCATTTCTCTCTGATTCACATATATTCCTGCAATATCTGTAGAGACACTGTTCATTATTGCTTATAGTAGTTAAATATTTTAATCAAACAAAATTTATCTATAAATGGTGTAAAGATATTCCATTGAGCAACTACTCTTGCATCTGTGTTCCTGATGACTGACTGACTGTTGTGTCTGTGTGAGCACACACATGCATAATTGTTCAGAGCAGCAAAAGCTTATGAAAAAATTGAAAATTTTGAACTGCCCCTCGCCTCATGCTCTACAGTTCTCATATAAAATCTATGTCCTCATTCTGACAGCTGGACTGTATACGGCTTAAACTCATATAAAATATATGCCAGCTATTTCTCTCAGATTTGCTAATGCAGAGTACTGAAAAAAAAAGTGATGTGCTCAGATTAAAAGGTTTAGGTAACACTGGAGAACTGCACCTGTGTTCTGGGACACTCCTACAATCACTTGTCCATTCAATGCAGTATCTCAGCAGGTTTACATTTGTAGATCTACATCTTAGAATATATCTATCTCACTTTAACTCTAGTCCATTAAAATCATCTTGCAAATAATTTGCTAAAAGTGCCTAGAACTACTTAGGGGTCATTATTGCTTTTCTTTTTTTTTTTTTTTTTTCTCTTTTATTTTCTTTTAAAAGATAGTATATGTGTAACCTTAAAAAATTCTTTAAAAAATATCAGAGCTCTTGGCACCTTGCATTTTCCTGACTCCCTGCCAATTAGCTAGCCATGTCAATACGGTGCTGATCTAACAAAAGTAAATGGCACAAAAGGATACCAAAGTTCGGACAGTTATACATTGCTTGGTCATGCTTCTTAAATCTCTAGGAACTCAAATAATCTTTCAGAGGTACCCAGTGTAGTAATGTGTCATAAAATTAGCACTAAAAAGGTCCAAAGATATAAACATCATACTAAAAGAAAGTCTTTATGAAGAATAAACACAAATGATTAAAAAAAGATTCAGAAATCACAGATTTAAGGAAAATATCTTGTTGAATTCAACAATAATATCATGATTTTATCTGACAAATATATTCTTTTTTAAATTTTTATGTACATTTAAAAAGTCTATTAGATAAAAAGGAGGTTAGAGAGCTCAAGGTGTTTGTATGTTTCAGGTAGTACTTTGTTTATTGTCACTGCTGTTTTCCTTGCCACCACTGGTGGATCCTAATTCCCTTTTCATAAATTCTGGTGGCACTTAGGAGTTCAAGTCTGTAGGTGCTTCTTGTAGCTCTTCTATTCACTGCAGGAAGGACCCAGGAAATCAAATGTCTTCTAGCAGCACTTCATATATACTGAAGGCCAGTGCTGTTCTCTCAGTCTGTCACCTCCCTCATAAGGGAGAAATGTCTATCACACTTGGATGCCAGTGCCGTGTAAATGTAGCATTTGTGCTCTCATAGTCTGAATGCTGCTCATGATTTTCTTTTGATGACCAACCAACGTGATCCCTAAACTCATCACATCCCTGGGAAAGATAAATGCGTACATTGTTAATTTTTCAACTTAGACTGCTATTGTACGGTATTCAACTGTGAGTCAAAGCTACGAAGTGGTCTGTGATACAGGTTTCTAACATTGAGGCTACACTGGAACCTCAGCTCAGTACTGTGAAGTTTATAAAGGCACTGTTCAACTTCTCAGCAAGGAGTGCAATTACATGTCAACTGTCATGTAATTACATTGCATGTATCTCCACATCTAAGAATGAGGCCAGTATGTTTTCACTATGATATCTTTCATTGTGGCTCTTAGGGACACCCGAAGAAAGAGACACTCTTCTTGTAAAATATTTCATGTGGCTTTCAGTACAAAGTTACGTATAAATACAAGATTTTGGGGATCACATTCTGACTCCTAAAGAGATGCCTAGAGAAACCCTTTGCATATTCACCCATACCCATCATGCAAATGAAAAAGCAGCTGTTTCAATTCCACTGCTACTAGTGCTACTTGACCTAGTAGAAGCTTGTGGGCTCTAATGACAGTTCTCCAGCTATAGGCTGAGACTCCTATTAATACCAGGCAGATGAGAGTAGGGTTGCAAACTTGAGATTATTGTTTAGAAACTTGCATAGAAAACCGCTGCTCTCTGTAAGAGGAATTATATGTGTTTGGCAGCCATCAGGATAAGAATGATGTTTGCAGGGTGCCAAGAAGACCTGTTTAAGATGGCAGTACCAATACAGGCCATGCTTGCCTTCAGAAAATTGTTTTGCTTCTATAGACTTATCCTGATGCAAAGTCATTTCTTGCAGGACACAGACAGCCCTCAGCCAATTAGAAGAAAATTCCACATCTTCCTAGTACAAGCCTGGAAAAAAGTACCAATTAGGTAGTGGAGGCAAAGTGGTTATTTTCCTATACATACATACTTTGAAATTGGTCACATTCTCCCTCAAATTCTAGGCCCTTGCTGTTATTTCAACTGGTCTCAAAAGCAGGGAAAAAGGTGATGCCATCATGGGATGCTCTAATATAACATCATCAGCTGTTAAACTTACTGGTTTAACCCCAAGTACCATGTTTGTACTCAGGGTAAAGTTTTGGAGTAGAACATTGTGTATTATTTTACCTAGAAATTCCCTAAATGCAAGTTAAACATGCCCAGTACTAACTTACTCAATAGTCATCCTGGCAACTGATTCAAGAGAGTTGTAGCCTGCTGCTGTGAAATTATCCTTATATCTTTCCATCTTAATAGCTTGTAACCATTCGCCTACGGAGCAGAAAGTGGTAAAATCGGGAGTGTTCTGGTCCAGAAGAGGGCTAATTGGTCTACGGAGAAGGAAAAAGGAAAGTAAGTTGTTTCCAAAGAGTGTAAAACATCAGGGAGTATTTAGCAAGGTGAGAGTCAAATAAGTCTGGGATATTAAAAATGTCAAGAGTAGAATGTAATTGGCCTTTACACACAGTTCAGATTATTCTGTGAGTAGTTCTTGACTACTCTGTAGTTGACAGTATGTACTTCCTAAGCTTATTCATGTAAAAATGAAAGGTCAGATTAAGCAAAATTGGCCCAACAGGTTATTGACACCAACAGAAAATCAACCTTATTACCTAGCATGGCAACAGCTGCAACTACAGTTGCTGAGTAAAATAAAGATGCTATTCTTTTAAGCATCTTAGAAAATATAGAAGTAACTATTCTCATTATTCAATTGGATGGGACAAAACAAAGACAAGGAAAGAGCAGAGACACGAAGTTGCTTAAGGTCACACAAGCATATCAGTCAGTAGAAGAACCGGAAACAGAACACAGGCAAGTTGATTCCCTAGTGCAGTGATCTAGCTAGTAGATCAAAAGATTACCATGATTAAATAATTCCCAAAATTACTAAGAAGCCATTAAAAACTACACCATGAAATACAATGAGATGTAATCACTGAAAGAAGTAAAAGTCAGAAAATGAAAGGTAAAAATCTAGAGTGTAGCATGTCAAAGTACATTGACAGAGTATGAGTATTATTAATCACTATTTCTACTGTAGCAGTTCCTAGGGCAAGGGATGCACCACACAAAACTACACTAGATGACAACCCTTGCCCTTCAGATTTCACAATTTTAAGAAACAAGGAAAACAAAAACTGCTAGTGGTGAGAGAGTGGAAAGAGTGATGAGCAGGAAGTAGTTTGCTGAGAAATGTGTTAGTTCCATGTTATTTACTTTATTTATTTTGCTTATTTTTTAAGAAATTCCTTTTTTATCATGGTAAAAAAAGAAGGGCAAATGAGGAAAGGGAAGAACAGGGAACAGAAGGAAGAAGGAACTGAGAGACACATGGAGGTAAGCGTGAACTGGAACCAGCGACCAAGAACATTCAGGCACATTCATCATCATAAGAACACATTCTAGAGCTTTTCTTACCTGCTACAGGTTCCCAGTGGGGTTTTCAAGCTGTTTGGGTTTCTAATCATTTTGTCCAGAATACCAACTATCTGCTCAAACTTCGGCCTTTCACCTCGTTCCTTCTGCCAACAATCCAGCATCAGCTGGTGAAGTCCTGCTGGGCAGTCCATGGGTGCTGGCAAACGATAGCCTTCTTCAATTGCTTTTATAACCTAGCAGCCAATACAGTTAACCATTGTTCATCAAGGGATATTTAAAGAATGTATACTGCTACCCAGTTCAAGAAATAAAAGAGGAAAAAAAAATCAATAAATTAAAATTTGGCATCATGGTTGCAGAAATATGAGTCTGTTGTTTTGACACTAGCCTTCATGTTTTCAAATAATTTCCCTGACTTTGTTTGGGCTTACTAAGCATATTCTATATGTGCAGAACATAGCTATATTACCTAGTCAAGTGAGCAGCAGGGAAAACAATTAAATTCACCTAGGGAGCAACAGATAGATTGATAAATGGAGTTATTTCAGAAAGCATTATTACTTGCCCCAAGGCTTTTATGAAAGAGTGCGTGGCAGAAGCAACTGACTTGTAAATGGATAGGGATCTGTGCATGCACATATAATATACAAAAAAGCCTGAAGATATTATAAAAGGATCCAAGAAAAATGGTTATCAGACAGAAATTGTTAGGGGAAAAAAGTTGTATTCTATGTCTAGCCATGTTATATTAATGATAAAGTATCAGAAACATGCCATGGGAGAGAGGAAGAACTGGCTGAATGGTATTTTAATATATCAGCTAAACAGAAAGTTAGATTTAATAAGAGATGCTGATAGGTGATGATATCATTGAAGGAGAGCATAAAATGTCTGAACCAAGAATTACACCCACCCATTGACTTCCTTAGCCAAGTCCATTTGAATTTAAACAGAAAATAAAAATGGGTAAAGTAAAATCACAGGAAACTGCTGAAGACCTTGAGGGCAGGATAAGAAAGCACATCAGGAAGCAAGGAAGATAATAAAGGCTTGTGAAAAAGGACTAAAACACTGTTCATGGGGGATTTCAAGTATACTGACATTGACTGACATGGCACTAAGAATTGCTAAGAAAGAGTGTTTGTTCCTTAAGGGCAGTGCATAGGACTGTATTCTCCCTCAGTTTGTACAGAAAGCAAGGTTAGAAACTGTTCTGGTTGTAGCCCTAGGAACTAGACTTGGCATGATAAATAAAGTTGGTGAATATCTAGGATTTAATGAAAATAATACCTTTGGATAGACAGAAAATATTCCATAGGTTGTATGAGAAGATGCAAAAGCAGTGGACTGCAAGGGAGACAGAACTGCAAATAATACAAAATTACCTTCAAAAAACTGGCTGAAACCCATGATTGTATCAAAACCTTTTGCAGAAAAGAAGTTCTTTAAAAAGAGGAGGTATAGCCCAGTGGCAGGGCACTTACTGCAGGTTTGTGTCACAAAATGCCTTCTGACCTCAGGGAAATTGCATCATCTCTCTGGGCCTCAGCTTCCTATCTGAACATTTAGAACGACAACACTGTCCGACAACTCAAAAATGACTAAGATATATTCAATTCCTGCAGTAACATAGACACCTTTAAGAATGAATGCGGTGCCCTTTTAGAGACAGTGACATTATCTCTCAGAGTAGGGAGAGTGGATTTCTGCGGAAAAGCGGGGAAAATGGAAGAACAGTACTCTGCAGGAAAGAGAACGTTAAAAGTAAAATGTAAAATACTTTAGAGCACTATTAAGAGGAAAAAAATAAAAGAAAATTCCTTACAGTAAACAAATAGAGTAAAAGTGAAAAATAAGCTACAGTGTGTTTAGGACAACTGGTGTGTTATGAAAAGTAATGCAGAAATTTTTGACCTTCTAAAAGGTAAAAGGTATTAAACCCTTTATGCATACTACATATGATTTACCACAAAAGAAGCAGTTGCAGAAGAGGTCAGAAGGCAGAGACCTCCAATGAGGAATGAAAAAGTAGGTAACAGCAAGAGCAACACAATCATCAAAATATCTAAGATCCTCAGAACTGGCAAACCACCTAGATAAGACTATATCTAAGAGTGTATGGGTTAGTGAAAACACGAACAAAAGGATCACGAGCAGGACTTTTCCACGTTCATTATGAGCTGAAGAGAAATCTGAAGAGAGTTAGGAGTCTAGATGGAAATTTTTAAACAAAATTTGAGATACTGCAGAATCAGTTTCTCTGATGTGTGTTCTGAGCAAGAAGGGTGAAACTGAGAAATATAAAATAATCAGTTAGCTACGGATGGATGGAATTTCTGGAAATGTCCAAAACATTGAAAAAAAAATTCTAAAATATTGGTAAGTAAAGTTTATTTAAAAAAAAAAATTATACAAAACTTAGGCATTTCAAAGGGTACTACAAGTGTCTACTCTGCTATGAAAAGTGCGGTTGGGGTTCCAAAAGTCTGTATTCCCTTTTTTTTTTAAAAAAAAGTAAAACTACATAGAGAACACAACTAGAGTTCTTACTAATATTTATAATTTATCATATTATTAATTTATATTATTATATTTATATTATTTACACTTCCCACAATATGTATTTCAAATTCTGCTTTTGCTGCAAGAAGAGAAAAAGGGAATACTCGTAGAGGATCAAGTATGCTTTTATCATAATCAGGCTCTCTGAAGATGTGAAGTAGATTAGAAGAATGCCAGGTCTGTTCACTGAATATACTGATTACTGACCAAGAAGTATTAAATACAGGTAACAGGACAATGTAATGTTATCACTCTGCTTCTGGGTATATAATACTTTTACAAATTAACAACCATAACAATAGCAATAAATCCAGGAGTACAGCAAAGAAAAAGTATGTAAGCCTAAGATCTTGTCCTCTTCTGCAAAACTAATCTGCACTAGGGTCAATAACAGAAAGACAGTGAGGACTAGGCAGACAGCAGCAGTCTAATAGGGGAATAGGGTAAAGTGCAGCTGTCTGAGGGTTTCTGTTACCAGCAAGGATTAAGCTGAGGGGAGCCCACTGCTCAGAGAAGTCGAGGGGACTGTGTATCACCTGTGCTCAGCCCGCCGCTCCCCTGTGGGGAGCCTGTAGGATGAGTGTTCCTGTGGTGCACCCTAGCTCCAGGCACTAGTAAAAGGAGGACTTTTAAAAAGAGGTCACAACACAAATTTGTATCCTCCTTAACGTAAAACAATTACTTAAATGAAGAGGGGCAGAATTAAGGACATGACATCTAAAGATCCAGAGTCAGGGAGACATATTTTGTTGAACATCTGGTCTATGACTACCTCCACATTCACTTTTAGGCAAAATTTTACATTAAGATATATAAACTACCTGAGTGTATATGCAAAACTACAAGAGACACAGCTAGCATTTTTTATTCCTGTTAAATATTCCCATTGGTAACTGTGAAGAAGAATAAAAAGCTAATCATAAGATGGTTCTATATTTTTGAATGATAGATTTATCTATGGGATTGGTAGGATGTGTATATGTTTTGGGAGGACATGCTTGAAGATCACAGTTTACAGGAATATTTTAAATTATTTTACCAAGCAACTGATGCATCTTTTTACTAGGTGCTATCGAAGATTAATATGTAAGATTCTGAAAAGAGGCGATACTGCAAGAACTGGTAATTAGCTATTTTATGAAAAAGGTTCCATCATGTGCTTTCCTTGCAGTTTTCAAAAGAGAAAATACTTTTCAAAATCCAAGAAGCATGAAGATACCAAAATTTCTCCTCTATTTAAAAGTTTTTCCTTACTGTTCCCTGAAAGATAGGTAAGGTTTGCCTTTGAGGCATCTTATATTCCTGTCAGACTTCTTTTATGTTTGAGTCTGGTACAGAAGGAAGGTGTCAAAAGAAATGAAATTCTACCGGGTGTCTAGGGAATGTAAATATTTCTCTTTCTCTGCCCCAAGGACTTGTTTGCCCATATTTTGACAGTCCATGAAATCTTTGACACTGAGACCTGTCAAATATTAACAATTTTGCATTGTGCCAAACTGACTCATCATTTACACTTTTATCTTCTTTTATTTCAACTTTGATGTTGATTTAGAGATATAGGTAAAAAATGAAAGCTTTGTAACTTCTTCATTGTGTTAGGACCCAACATTATTTTGATAAATCTTATTTCTAAACCAACATTTTCTGTATATATAATGAAAAGCATATGCATGTGTTTACAGCATGCAATTTTTGTTTTTCTAACCTGTACACATGCTCACAAATAGGCAACATATAACCTACATCTTGATTTGACATGTCCCAGTAAGGCCGTTCTCCATAGGACATTACTTCCCACATAACTATTCCATAACTCCACACATCACTTGCTGATGTAAATTTGCGATACTGGATGGCCTCTGGAGCTGTCCATCTCACTGGAATTTTTCCACCCTATTAAAATAAAAAAGAAAGAAAATAGAAAAGAAAAGAAGAAAATTTTCTGGTTTACAGAACCATGGAATCATAGAACGGTTGGGATTTGAAGGCACCTCTGAAGGTCATCTAGTCCAACCCTGCTGCTAAAGCAGGTTCACCTACGGCAGGCTGCACAGGATCACATCCAGGTGGGTTCTGAATATCTACAGAGAAGGGGACTCCACAGACTCTCTGGGCAGCTTTTTCCAGTGCTCTGTCACCCTCAAAGTAGGTAAGTTTTTCCTCATATTCAAATGAAACTTCTTGTGTTTTGGCTTGAGCCCCATTGCTCCTCATCCTGTCACTAGGCACCACTGAAACGAGTCTGGCCCCATCCTCTTAACACCTGCTCTTACGATATTTGTATGCATTCGTAAGATCCTGTCTCAGTCATCTCTTTTCCAGGCTAAACAGGCCCAGCACTATCAGTGGTTCCTCCTAAGAGAGACATTCCAGTCCTCTGATCATTCTAGTAGCTTTCCACTGCACTGTCTCCAGTAGTTCCTTGTCTTTCTTGAACTGGGGAGCCCAGAACTGGATGCAGTACTTCAGATGTGGCCTCAACAGGGCAGAGCAAGAAGGAGACAATAACTTCCCTCAACCTGCTGGCAATATCTTCATAATGCACCCTAAGACACCACTGACCTTTTTGGTTGCAAGCACACATTGCTGGGTCATGGTTAACATGCTGTCCACCAGAACTGACAGGTCCTTCTCTTCAGAGCTGCTCTGCAGCATCTAGATCCCTAGCCTGTACTGGTGCATGGGGTTATTCTTCCTTAGGTGCACGACCCTGCACATGAACTTGTTGTGAGCAGGGTCCTGCACCTAGGACCCTGCTCCTGGAGTCTTCCCTTCATTAGGCTCCTCCACAAAATTTCTGTATCATCTTCCACAGAGTGTATTTGTAATTACTTCCATCAACATCAAAAGCAGCACTCATATCATATACTATAGCTGACCATTTGCAGAATTATTAAAGGAGTCAAAGGAAGTTAAGGCTCTGAAAACACCTGGACCACAGAAAGTTAGATACCTGTCTAAGCTAAGCTGGATGCATTTTTCTGGAAGTGCTTACCCCTTCAGTGATAAGCTGGATGCATTTTTCTGGAAGTGCTTACTCCTCTAGTGATTTTCAAAGGCTGCTTAGATGTCTGATTTACACTAGTCATTTAACTCTTCGCTGCCTGAGTTAGGTGAGGGGAATGTCATCCTGTGCATATAAATCCCATTGACTTGTCATATGGCTCCTTTGAAATCTCTGTCTGACATTTTTAAATCAGGATCCCACTTAGAGCCAAGCAGCAGGAGTGACAGCCATGAATGCCGCTGTGGTTTTTTGTATCCCTGTGCCTGTCAGAGCAGATTCCAGGGGCCCCTCCTTCCCTCAGCATGAGAAAATAGGTACAGCAAGGCCCCACGGGTGGGAAAGTCAGTCTGGCTCAACTAAAGAATAAAGAGCATAGTGTGCCCAGTGAATGCTTATTTAAGAAAAGTGCCCCACCCAAAAGCAATGGAAGATGCAGAATTTGAGCTTTGTCACAGTCTAGCCTCAAATTAGTCAACAATTTGGTTAGATAAAATCTAATCTTAAAAATAGCAATAGCCTACAAATATTTTAACTGACTCATAATAAATGACATTATTATCTTTTTCTGGGTAAAACTTCTGTATTTGTTCAAACAGAAAATTATGAAGACAGGAATAATGAAGATAATGGCAAAAATTTTTAGAATTTTGCCAAATAAAAATTTATGTTCTTACAAAAATATCAATCCCTAATTAGAGTCAGATTTCTGCAAAGACTCTTTTCCTTTTGACTGGTAAACATTTCTCAACCAATTTATATATTTCTGTCATCTATACTCTCTAGAAGTTATGCTTCTTCTTAATAAACACATCACAATACTATCAAACCCCATCAATTTCTCTTACGGTAGTAGTGTAGACGGCCTCTGGATCATCTTCTATAACTCTGGAAAGGCCAAAGTCTGACACTTTACAAACAAGGTTGCTGTTGACGAGAATATTGCGTGCTGCAAGATCCCTGTGTACATATCCCATATCGGCCAAATATCTCATTCCAGCAGCAATTCCTCTCAACATTCCCACTAGCTGAATGACTGTAAATTGCCCATCATGTTTCTGGAGGGAAGAAAGGAGCAGCAATTCTTGTTAGTATAGCTGAGAAGAGAAATAAGAATCAGTTTTACAACTTCAGCTTTCTACTTATTTACTACTTCTGTGACAATTCAGCCTGGGGCAAAAAAATTCACTTCAAACACAAGTTTTATTTTCTTCAGAGACAAAGCAGTACATTCAGTTAAGAAATGTGTGAGTAGTTAATGTGCTAGAAATAACAAAACTTGCTAATCACTATAAATTTCTGGCCAAGTCCTGGCAAGTCTTTTTGAAGAGAGATTACCTGATGCTCAGCTCTTTAGTTTGCCTCTATGCTCTTCAACTCTCAGCATAATTATTTGTATCAAGAAAATAAGAACTATCTTATTTTGGAACCTTAGCTACTGATAATGTTATTCATAGTTTGGAGTTTATCAAACAAACATAAGTTTTCTGTTCTCTATAGAGTATTCATACATCATCTTGCACTGTCTTGTACACATGGTAAGGAGATAGAACTATTCAGTTCAGAACACACACTCAAGAAATGTTAAATTTTTTGTGAACTTGTAGTTCTTTTTCCTTTGTTTTTCTCTTAAACACACCCATAGTTTATTTAAGAATTCTTGTATGATGATTTCCACCATCCTGACACAAAAAAATTCTGCTCCCAAAAGGCAGAACATTGGGCTTCAGGTATCAGTGGTTTTAAGTTCAGCTGGTGCAATAATAAAACCACCACGTCTATGCCAAATTAAATCACTTAAATTCCTAGGCTGTTCTCATGTGATCCTCTTTGTTCCTCTAATTTCTGATCTGGTTTTATTGAAATAATGTAAAGAAGTGCTAGTATTTGTAAAGCTCCATTTCAGCCTGAAAACAGTTTTAATTATATGAATATCATGCATGTATACATATATGCACATATGTAAAACTGTATTTTTAAAAGTGATTATGTATAATAATATACATATAGCTCACTTAAAATGCTTATATGCTTTCAGTTTTGTACTCACCCTAAGAAATGCATCTAAGGCCCCATTCTCCATGTATTCTATTACAATCATGACTGGTTTCCCTGAAAGAAAAGAAGACATTTTGTTTGAGAAACTGTAACACAAATGGAGTGCCTTTTTTTGATAAAACAGACGTTATTCTTTTGAAGAACTGAATCACTGAGACAGCGAACATTTCTGAGGCCTCTAGCACTGTTACTGAGCTCTAATAAGTTCTTATATGTCTGCATGGAACTTGGTCACGATTCACAAAATTAAACCACAAAAATCAAAATGTCAATGTTCTCTCCTAACTCCTGTTGTGTGAACAGGACTCTGGAATAATGACACTTCAGATAATATGAAAGGACATAAGAAATCTTATCTCTCTACATGGTGTTTGAGGGTAAATGAAACTAGAAATATATGAGTTCAAAGTACTTCATCTTTTAATCATGCGTGCATCTTAATTTTTTCCTCAGGTTGTAGCATAAAGTAAGTATTGTTTCAGTTAGTTACACATCAGGAGAAAATCCACTAGGAGTGTGCAGCCTGTTTATAATTTGAATCTTTGCCCACGAATAAGCTAATTTCTGCCATTATGTTATTTGACTGACAGATTGATATGCTGCTTACCTCTGGTAACAACCCCTTCTAAGTGAACAACGTTGGGGTGGTCAAACTGGCCCATGATGCTTGCTTCACACAGGAAATCTCTCCTTTGCTTTTCAGTGTAGCCAACTTTCAAAGTTTTTATGGCTACTGCAACATCTCTCTTGCCAGGAAGCTTTAGACGCCCACTGCAGACTTCACCAAACTCTCCTAAAATGGATTACATCAAATCTGAATTACTCTGACTATAATATCAATATTCTTTTTAGGCCTTGATTAAACTAAACACCTAAGTATGTGTTTAAACTTTAAATGTGATGTTCATATTTGAGATGGATTACTTAGGAACAGAAAGACAGGCACGTGCTTTAAATGAATTGCTGACTAAGTACCTTACAGAGTAAACACTTCAGGTTAAACTAATCTAGAGGACTGTTTTTTGAATCTTTTAAAACACTTGTTAGTAATTTCTTACCCTTTTTTTTTTTTTTCAAAAATGAAAAATAAAAGTGAAGTGGCTTTCATAAGAAAATACTATTACAGAAAACGTAATATAATTTCTAAGTGAAAATGCCATTCTGTTCTACATGGTTTCCTTACTGTTTTTAGATCTGATTTTTTTTTCCCTTTCAAAACGAAGGTCTTTCAGAGCTGCTTTTAATTTAACATCATTATGGTGTTAAATGAAGCACTACATTATTACCTTCAAGCAGGATAATTTAGTTTGCAGATTATGAAATGAAAGGTGTGACTTGTTACATTAAACACAAGCAAATGCTGAAAGTTTGCAAAAGGTTCTAAACTGACAGACAATTGGAACTTGAAGAATCATATGAAAAAAAATGTCCAAACAGCCTGCAAAGAGAAGTAATCAGACAGGAAAGAGAATGGAAGCATGTGAGATGTGGACCTGAATGGCAATACATCCACCTCACTATTATTGAGATCGTGGAAGATTGAAGGATTGTCCCAGCCATGTCAGCAGAGAGAGAAAGAGAGACCCCCCCTTACTCTGTATCCAGGAAATAAAATCTCTTGGGACATATAGGAGAAAAGTGTAGCAACATATCTTCTACTGAATAAAGTGGAACATCTCTTTAAAAAGACAGATTAATCAAAAAAACATTTAATAACCTAGCACTTTGCAAATTTATCTGGAGTATGGGAGATGTACATCCAAGTCCCTCCTCCAAAGCAAATAAAGTTTCAAATTTATCTCCTGCATACCTGTGGAGTGCCTTAACTTTAAGCTATTGAGCATACATAAGTATGCCAACAGATCTACACCCAAGACATGCTTTAGGGTAAGTGCTGAAAAAAAATGACTGAATTAGGAAAGACAACACGGAGAGTTGATTAGAGAATCCCTTTGGGATGTAGACTGAGTCCCTGAGAAACCTGGTGGGATCAGGACTTAAATGCACATACACCATAGCAAGGCATCTGGCTGGCAATAAAGGCGTGCTTGGAAATGAGGCTGAATGCTTGAAGAGGTACATGTTGAAGTGTCCTTCCTAATGGATGAGTTCTGTGAAATCTTGTTTAGGACACCATCACTGGTTCCAACACTCTTCTCCTGTCACCCTCAACAGAAGAGCTTAGAGAAGGAAAAGAAAGTACCTGGGCCTCAGCTTCTCAGTTCTTCAGCCAGAAGGGTGCAACTTTGATCAGATCTTACCATTTCCAACTGGCTTGTTTGGCCAAATCTCCACTCAGCAAGGAGATGACTGCATACAGAATCATCTCCCTCCTGTTCTATGTTTGCTGAATTCAGGTTAGGCTCCAATCTCACTCCATATACCGCTGTTAACATCATACTGTGTGTGAGCTAATTGCCCAGACAGAGTATAATTGTTCTTGCCTGCACAGGTGAGGCCTTACCCTCAACCATCCTTGAACACTGGAGTTGTGGTCTGAATATCCGTCACAGCTATGAGCAGCATGAGGCATAGCTGTTACATACATAAGAACTAGCTTCTCATGCCTTTAGCTTGGTGCCTTAACTTCCCTCCTGCACTTAATTAGCAATATGGATGACTATTAATGAATTCACTACTCACTGTACTAACAGCTCCTTGCCAGAAGAACTTACTAAAAGATAAAAATTTTCTCTAGCAGTACCTTCCAAAATTGTTTTTGTTCCACAATGAAAAGAAAATGTGAGTATAAGTGTGTGTGTATGTGACACTTCAAAGACAGGTAATTAGGATACTTGGCATAGAGAAACTAAGGCTTAACTCCTTTCCAGCTCTCTGTGATCTGATTTTGATTGAATTCCAAAAGCAGGTCACTCACGCTTAGGCAAATCAGAAATCTGAATTTGTATGTTATGCATTTCAGGCCAGGATGCTAGCCAATGAACTACTTTTACTCCTAAGAAAAGAGTATATTCAGCTGAAATGATGCTCAAAAATGATCCAGAAAATATGACAAGAGTGAGAATACTGCACAGTCACACAGCCACTACCTCTGCATGTCAACAAGCAAGAAGCTAAAACAAAGGACGTGCGGTAGGAACAAGGAGTTAAAATAGTGGACACTATATTCTTTACCTGACAGTTGGCCGCAGCAGGATGGTAATTAAAATATTGGCAAGGAAAGCACATATCCCTCATCAAATTGAGCATAAGCATACTTGCACCCTGTTTGTCTGAGAAAGACATGGCACTACTCAATAGTTGATGTGACCAGCATTGCTGATGCATACCGAGACTGCTAAGTGGCTTTTCTGGTGCAGTCGCTAGCAGAAATTCCATATTCTTCTTTGATGTATGAGTTTCAGCTGCTTCTTTGAGTCTAACTTTCTGTTGTCCCTGTTCCATTTCACTCCTGTTTGCTATCCACATCAACAGGTTAAAGCCACAGCTAAACCCCACATATTATATCATTTCACCACAGCACTTCTAATTAACTTTCTTCAGAATGATTACTGACACATTGGGATTTTTTTTGTTGCTATCAGTCATACTCATTAAAATCAAGAATAAATTCATTTGTAGTCACCAAAATTAACATTCTGGAATTAGTCTGTCATAACCGCGAGAATACATTTTAAACTGTACACTCTGCAACTGAAGCGTTTTGAGCATTTTGCTCAGAAAAAGCTGGCAAAGTCCAGCTGAATATATCTTTGTGCTATGAACTGTTGCTATGCAGATAGGTTTTAAACTTAAATACAAATATACAGCTCAGTAACTTTTCTATGTTAATCCTGAATTTAAAACTTGCATTTTGTGTATTTATCAGAAGAGATGCTGCCATTGTAGCATCACAAAAATTACTAGTTAGCAAGGGCTGGATTCTTATGCTCTTACTCATCTGATGGAATAATGATGGAATAATTTGCTCTGCAGTGTTGTTAATTTCAGCAGTACTACGTGATTAAGACATGATTCAACATGAGTGAGGTTACTTTAAAGAGGCATTGTGAATTCTAAATGTGAAGATTTTTTAAAGGTAAACCAGCTTATTTTAGAGATATTTCTTCTCTTTTTAAATAATACCACAATATGTAATTTACAGTGCATGACAATCTACAGGGTGATTTGAAAACTATCCTACTAATACTTTTATGAAACAACAGGAAAGCAAAAGAACATTTCCTCCAGGAATCCAAAGTATGTGATATTTTTCTTACCCACATAAACTTAATTTCACTACGCGGAGTAGTGCAATAAAAATGTCACATATCTTATTAATGCAAACAAATGAAACTGCCTTTTTAGAGCATGAACACCATGGCTTAAGTAGGTGGTAGACAGTTCAAGAGGAAGAAAAGCAATGTAATGCTGGTGCAATTGCAATCAGTCACGAGAAGTTAAACAATAACTTTTTGTATTCATAAAATATCAAAAAGAAAAATGGGAGAACAGAAAACAACCTTAGGGAAGGTTTTGTTATACAGAAACAAGACTTTCCTGGTCTCTATTTAAGATTTTGTGCTGCAACCAGTTTTCCTTACTCACATGAACCAAAATTCAGAGGTCAAAAAGCCCTCTTGCAAAAGGAAAGAGAGCAGAATTTGCACTCATGCTAATGCCTTTACTCTGAAAATAAGTAGAAGGCAGCAAAACTGCCCACCTCCCTCCAATTAAATTTTTAATAGCAGATATAGAATTAGAAACCCACAAACTTTCAGTGTCAAGCAAGACTCTTAACTTACTTATTTATTTGTTTTTTTGTTGTTTCCCCCCCCATTTGTTTTTACATTTTCAAAGTGAGTGAAGCTTCATTGCTCTTAACCACTCTGGCAAATGCAAAAAGTTCTATAGTTGAGGTATAATTATTTGCCTGTCATTATGATGTATGAGTTTCGATCCCAGCTAAATGGAACAGCTGAATCAGAAAGCCACAGCAGCCTTACCTGCACCAATCACACGCTCAATTTTAATACAAGAGGCATCTAGCTCCTTGGCGAATTGATGGACAGCTCTATTTGGGTCCTCGTAGGTTTCAGGGTCAATGTAGGTTTTGGTGCCTGGAAATTTAACTGTAATGATGTAAGAAAGCATGACTGTGATGAAGCAAAGGCACTTCTTGTGCAGTCAGCCCAGGAATTTCATTATGCAGAGTGCACCCTGGAAGACCGAACCCTTTTCCACACTGCTTGAATTCAAGACACTCTTCTTGAGAAGAAACCTTAGTTTTAGACATCATCTGCAAGCATGCCAACACAAATACAGCATCCCATTTTGAAAATTACTAACATT
The DNA here is from genome assembly GCA_026283785.1 of Coracopsis vasa. Lineage (NCBI taxonomy): Eukaryota > Metazoa > Chordata > Aves > Psittaciformes > Psittacidae > Coracopsis > Coracopsis vasa. Next base: position 67,684 of record JANHGB010008573.1, read on the forward strand.
AGCATCTGCATCTCCACCTTGAAGTGAAAGAAGTAATAAATGTTAAACAGTGATCTAGTGTTCAATGAAATAAAATGCAATGGTTGAATGGGAGTAAAAATAAAGCAGGGGAAGGGATATAAGACCAGCAGAGGAGATAGATAGATAAAACTTTCTTTTCTGTGTAAGGACAGCTTATCCTCTTTTCCCAGCACAAACAACATTTCTTTATGTTACCTGTCTTCTATCAGGATTTGAAAGGCTCCTCCACCTACTTCAATTTGCAGACTGTGGCAATAGCCAAGTTAAACTATTCACAGCACTTAGAACTTCTATCTTTAGGTATGTTTCTTGCACTAGAATATGAAGATGAGAAACACTTGTAGTTGCCTTGTAAAGGCACAGGAAGGGAAAGTGGGCTCTGTGGCACAATTATTCCCTCTCTCAAGCACCTAAGTGAATAATATGCAGCAACTTGGTTTTTGCTCCCTGTTTCTCCATTATAGGACTTTGTGCAACTCAGGCAGCATAGCACTCTGGCCAGCACATAGTTTTTTCCCTTAGTTTGCCGCTAATTCAGGAAAATTATTTTTTGCTCTTCTGGTGAAGGAAGAAACTTCCGGTAAAAGTAGAGCAGCCCTGGAAATCTATTAATGAAGCAATTTTTATGAAATAAATTCAGCTCACAAGGATTACAGTCTTGAGCTTTAATTAAATCAATGAATTAATATGAAAATGCAAGAATGGTCCTTTGCTAATTGATGTACAGATACACAAGAATAGGATCAAAAGTCATAATAAATAATTTATGGTTGCTTTGTAATCTTGTAATTGAACACAAAATAATACTTTAGATTTCAAAATATATTAAAAAATAGCTTAGTAATCATGTATCGTATTACTGACCAAAAAACCCCCAAATTTCATAAGAAAGAAAAAGCTGGAGAAATATAAGTAATCTAATGGATTTACAACCAGAGAAAATATCTCAAATGTTGCCCAGATGTTATCTGCCATATTATGTATTTAAATAGTTCTTCCAATTGTATTGATAATGCTACAAATTTTTGAAATTATCAATATTTTCTAAAAACTGAAAAGACTAGAGGAAATGAGAAGAAAGCAATAGGATAACCTCCTCTAACAGTGCTATCAGGCAGGGAGATGGAGAAGGTTCTATCCTCTTGTGTTTGTGATAAAGGGCCTGGATTGGAGGTAACCTTGTGAATCTCTAGTGGGCCTCTGATGGCTCTTTATTCAAGCTGTCATAAAACATTTTGACAGGCCAAGGCTACCCTGGCATACCAACATGAAATAATGCTGGCATGGATTTGAAGACATTGTTAGAAGAAAATGGTAGGAGGAAACCAAATATAAATCTGAATGGCTTGACTAAACTCCTCCATTGTACTTGTATCTTTAAGTGTAGCCCTTAAGGTCACATAGACTTGAGGGGGACTGAAATGAAATATATGATACTCTATTAAACACAGTGCTTTAAAACATGCTTTAAAAAATGGTTACTTTAAAGCTTTCTTGCTAGGTGTTTGTTGTAAGATATGTTTTTTGAAAATTCAGTCTGGTACCTCAGCACAGAAAAATGGTTTTGATGATTTTATGGAGCAAAAGAGCACCAAACTGGTGTTCACAGCTCTGCGACCAAGTGATGACTACAGCACTGGATCTTGTTCTGTACATGCTTAACCAATAAAATTAAAAACTACACCTTCAATTAACGGATGATGAAACACTAGCTTGGCAAAAAGTGACTTATATATGGTGCTATAATTCTAAAAAAGGCTGTGTATGCTAACTCTTCTGACTGATTTACTGCATAACCAGATTTCTTGAAAGTAAAATGAGGGAAATGAACACTTATAAAGTCTCATCATTTATTAGATCAACTATTAGTCATTAAGTAGCAGCTTTCATATTAATTCACTTAGACTTTCACTGAAACAAAAAATGTCACCAATAATGGAAACAAGAAAAGGAATTATTCAGCTAGCACATTCCTTTTGTTAATACACTGACATACAGGAATACGTAGTTCATCTTCTCCCTCAAGGACATAACGGGGGATTTTAAGAGTGAAAGTGCTAGCTCTTCTGAAAATGTGAAAAGCTTATAATGCATCTATGAGAGCAAATTTCAAATCCATCACTCTCAGAATAGTAACATTTTAGTAACATCAGATTTTTGATGAATTCTTTAAAATCAGCTGCACTGCAAGGTGCATGATAAATAATTCTTATCCCATTATTGTTATCCACCTTTCTTGCACAGATTATGAATTGATTGACTAAAGCTGCAATGATGTCACTACTCAGTTTAATACTCGCTGCATTTAAACGATTTAGGTAGCAGCACACCCAAACTCAGGGACCATGAACAAATTCCAGCTGATATGTTTTTTTTTCAGGGCAGAAAGGTAAAACAGAAACTTGATCTGATTTTGAGTGGAGCTTTGGCTAGAACTACTCATTTAAAGAGGCACACATTGTGAGAAGATGCTATGAATTTGTGACTAGTGGATACTTCATTCTCCATGTGACATTACATTCTGATAATAGCTCATTATTTTAATGTGTAAAATAAGATAAACCATTTTGATGGATTTAAGCTACAGCTGCAATTATTGGTAGACAACAAAGGCTACATACAGCATAGCATGATTAAATGGCAAATTCTACTGCTATAAGACTTATCAGGTATGGTGGAAGATGAAACCCAAGCATTTTTCTGCTTCAGAACTTGTATTCAATTTAATTCTAATATGTGATTTTGCAATTTTGGATGCTCAAAATAATTTTGCAACTTAGTTTTACTATGCTTCCCATGTTAATGACTGAGTCTAAAAGAAATTAAAACATTTTTAATTTCTCATGTCAAAATGATATTACAACTTAAATGAGAAAGGGCTAAAATAAAACATTTTTTAAACAGTATTTTGATAAAAATGAAATTATTCTTGCATATGCCTTTCTTTCCCCTTATATTTTCAATTGTCATTACCTGACAAAGATGTATTTTATTGAATTTTTCCAGGTTCTTGCATAAATTTAACAGTAGCTGTGATTTTAGCAAGAGAGGCATTAGGTGCTATTCTTAGCTAGGCAAGTGATTCTAGAATAGAGAACAGTAAAGAAGTACTTTCTTTAGAAAGTGGCCTTTCTTTAGAAAGAAGCCTTTCTTCTCATATTAAGTGTTCTATTTTTAAGGACATTATGTTTTGTAAATACTGTTGCTACAGTATTCACAGTAGCAGAAGAAAGCTTTTGAGCAGAGCAGCTTCATTGTTAGGGTGATGCAATGACCCAGACTTTCTTAATCTGAAGTTTGCCTGAGGTAAAGATCATATAGTCACTTAACCAAATGTCTCTCAAATACTGCACCTCTGAGGGATCATTAAGACAGCGTGAAACATGCATTCAAAGCAACCAAAAGGAGGGAACAAAAAAGGAGAATGAAACCAGCAGTGTATCATACGCATGTATAGAATTAAAACCGTCTGTGTGAGCAATGTTGACTTTAAACCACATTCTTTTTGTGTAGGTCACATTTGTACAGTGTTTAACCTCCAACTTGCTATTTACACAGCATTTTGAATTTCTTACGGCTTTGTCATTTATGGAGTGATGTTTTAGTATTGTCTACACTATTGCAGTTGGGAATTTTTGAAAGGAGGAAAAAAGCAAAACACTTACAATGAAAGTAAAGTTCTTCATCCCCTTCTTGATCAGCTTTGCTATAGCCACAATGCCTGAAAAGAAAGACAAGGGCTTTACTAGTAAATAAAGATTTACTTCCTCGCATCTAAAGTCCTGACAACATCAGTTCTTCAGTCTGGGATTTTCAGGCACTGAGCACCTAACTGCTGTAGGTCCTTTGTAAGTTTCAGCTATAATTCTCTTGACAGCAGAGTTTTAAATAAATCATGAACAGTTGCAATCAAAAGGTTTTTGTATCACATACCAGTTGGGACAGGTCCTAAAGAGAAAATTCTAGTTCTGGTGAAAAGCTTCTACGGATGAAAGGGAAGATTAAAGAACTTGAAAGTAGAATAGTGTTTTACATGAGGGTATTCTTAAACTTACTGCTGTGCCTCTTTTTCTTGAATGCAAAGTCATTTAAAGGCTGATCAGATAAAGTGTCAGACTTCTCCACGTGAGAAAACTGAACAGAAAGAGGGACTTTGAGGAGTACAGGTAAAGAACCTGCTAGGGGATCCTTTTCAGCACATTTACATAGGACAAAAAGAACATCTTGATTTAAGTGTGTCTTGCCCAAGTAAGAGGACAAATTGTATAATTGAAAATGGGATTTAAATTAAAATTGTCCTTACTAAAAATGACTTCCATTTCAGTTCTGCAAAGTACTATCCCAGGTTAGACGTTTCAAGAGTTTTTGGGTCAGACATGCTTATGCTGATGCAATACCTTCGCCCTATGATGAATCCAAACACCATGAAGACCAGAATGATGGTTCCTGCCACAGCAACCACAGCTATAATAATAACAGGATTCTGTTCACTGGAAACAGCCGTGGCTACAAATAGAGCACAGAGCAGAGATTAGTTTAAAATTATTCCCTATAAAGGAACTGCAAAAAGTTAAGTGAAGTCAACCATTATGAATTGCAGACTGTTGTTTTACCTTTACTTGGAACTATTACATCAGTAAAGTTAATCAAAAGAAGGGCTTCCATTGAAAATTCATCCAAATGCTGGATGAGTTAATGATCATCTACAGGGAATAAGAAGGAGGAGCTATGCTAGAATTGACTTGGCCAAAGTGGTACAGCCATTATTAACCGCTTCCACTCCCTCCTACTTCTGTGCTGCCTTCTGTTTTGCTGAGTGGCTGACTCCTTCCTAAAACGGAAGACGTAGATATCCCTATAAGGGTGGACAGTAGGAGACTAATCCCTGAAGAGCTCTGCTTCTAGACTCCCCTCTATAACTGATTGATATGTCTTTGATGGTACCCAAGGAAATAGTGTCTTACCTATAAGAAAAATGTTTGAGATGAAACGTTACCTATTAACACAAATATCCTAGTTAGCTATTTTTATCTCTTACTGTTATCATTGTAAGTTGCAATTATTACTTATCATTTAGCAACAAAAAAGTGCCTGCACATATACAAAATGGAATTCTCCATGCTTCAGAGAATTTACATGCTAAAATACCCACACATTATCGCTCTTTTTATTCAGATATGCCAGTGCTATTAATATATGCAAATGCATGCATGTCACATTAATGCAAACTGAGGATGTAAATACTTAGCCTGAGAAACCTCAAGGTTTGTTAAATACATTGCTTGCCTGACATCTAATGAGGGTGGTCATGTACTCAATCACATTAAATGAGCACAGCTCTACTGAACACTATGGAGCAACACTGGTTTGTAGCAGCAAGGATCTAGGCCAAAAGATTGAGAGTAAAGGAAGAGACATCAGGCAGTGATGATGAGCAAGAGACTGTGAAAGTTTGAGTCATTTGAGAGCAGCAGAGAAATAAAAGAGAGAGAGAAAAAAAAAAGAAACCCAACTGATAACTGATTAACTGAATTGTAGATGGCATGTTAACAATGGTTAACTGCTAGTAGTGGTAACTGAACTGGAATGTCTACATGAGGATTTTATGAATTCCGCAGAATCAGGTTCCTGTTGCAGAATTCAAAGGTTCCAACAGAAACAAATAAACCAGATTTTCTTTGCTCTGTCTTGGGAGAAGTGAGCCAACCAACATGATTTATTTTGTTACTGACACTGACCTGTACCAGCTGCTTCCCACAAAAAATAACAAACCATTTCTTATACTACACAGATAAAGAATCATTTGCATTAGGGGGAAGTTCCCTCCCCTTCTCCCCTTCAATTTTATCTCCTAACAAAATTGTAAGTTTTCTATGTTCTATCCTAATGCAGGTGAAGAAGATCTCATTATTCATATTGGTCTTAAGCTGAAAAGAACAAATGCTTATCTTTGATTAACTGCAACATTCTGAGATATTCAGGTCAGTAGGATGCCACTGCAGGCCTGCATATATCCCACTTGTGGAACTTTAAGGAAATCAGTGATCACTATCTCATGCAAAACTGTAGGGATACAGGTGATACAACTCAGTTCCTGTAATGTCACCAGGCCATCAAAGCAGACAATCCCAAACAATGCCAAATTTATGTAAAATACAGCCTTTCCTAAAGCTGTTCACTTTTTACTATGAACTTCAGTGCAAACCTCACTTAGAAGTCCAGAAGAGGCAGTACCCTCTCACAATGGCCAGGGTGCAAGGATACATCCATCTAACAGAGTTTGAAAAAATACCCAGCCCAGCCTGTCACTTAATCTAGCAGCCAAGTTGAGTGCATAGAGGTTGACATATGTGAGTGGGTTGCTCTGCATAACTGCCTTTCAGATTTTTGAAACCGGCACATTCAGCAAGCAAGCCAAGGGGGGCTTGGAACTAGATGATCTTAAGGTCCTTTCCAACCCTAACTATTCTACGATTTTATGATG